>CAEMYA010000143.1:1579-16092 GCA_903131615.1 Diplodus sargus | reverse complement strand
ACCAGTGAGATAAGATTTCAGCCAGGCCAGAGGGATGTCAGTGATTCCAATGGAGGCCAGTCTGCCCAGGAGGATGTCATGTGAGACAGTGTCGAAGGCTGCGCTGAGGTCAAGGAGAACCAGGAAGGAGAGTAAGCCAGAGTCAGATGCCATCAAGAGGTCATTTGTGATTTTCACGAGGGCTGTCTCAGTGCTATGATGGGCACGAAAGCCGGACTGGAATTGTTCGAAGAGGTTGTAGTGAGACAGATGAGTGTTTAGTTGAGCTGCAACAGTTCTTTCGAGTATTTTTGAGATAAATGGTAGGTTTGAGATGGGACGGAAGTTGTTCAAATCATTATCTTTATCTTCTTTTCTACATTTTAAAACAGTTTGTTATGTTATGTCAGTTGTTCAAGAAAATGCTTTTATTTTGGTTTACATGTATTTTGTGTAATATTAACAGTATTTCAGTTTTCAGCCACAGTTTGAAAAAAGAATCAATGGAATCAATAAAATTTGCATCAAAGCATTTCTGATTCTGGATTCAATTCTTTGCAAGAAGGCAAATTTGACAACAAATGGCAATGGCATGAAAGCTACTTACAGTAATAGGCTACAATGACTAGCAATGGTGCACTGATTCGCACTGAGTGCTGTATTTTGTATTTTGTTTTCCACTGTGTAATGGTTGATTGGAAGAGCTCATACACTTGTTTGCAAGTTGTGTTGCTTGATGGCAAAATTTGCTTTTGTTGCATATTTTACAGTGCCGAATGCTTACACACATGTTGCAGACTTTGGCTCACTGTATCATAACTTAACACACAGGTCGAGTAAGACACAGCATGTGGAGATAAACTCCTAACTTATACGGCAAAATGAAACCTAACAGTCCCATTTCAAAATTGTTTTTAGCATCAAAACATTAAACACATGCACCTTTGTTTACACTCTTTACTAGCAGCAACAACACACAGATGCGCTTTATGCAAAACACAGCTGGATTCAGTACTTTGGATGGTTTTTGACTTTAAAAGTCTCATACATTTTTTTTTTTAAAATATTGATCCACTAGAGTTGATTGAGACACATGAAAACAAAATGGAGACACTTCAGTTTTTTTTTTGTTTTTTTTCAGGTTTTTGCAAAAGTAAAAAAAAACATAAACACAAAGACGTGGTACAACTACAATGTTCTACAAAACATAGTGTTGTAAGGGAATGATTGGAAGACATTTAGGCTATGGATCCTGTCTCCTGTTGGCATTTAGCCATATCACTCATCCACATCACAGGACTCATGTCCTCCCTTGCCAAGCAACAGGGAAATATCGCCTTGCATGCCGTACCAACCTGGACCTCACCTCAATGTCACCGCATGTCTCTTCCATGGCTTGTAGAAGAGGCATGTGGGCATGTGGCTGACAGTCATAAACTTTCCAGCGCCATGCTGAAAAGAACTCCTCATTTGGATTCAAAAATGGGGTGTATGGTGTGCACAGGTAGTCAAGTGGTTAGAGAGCATGCCAGGTACGCTGTGGACCCCGGTTAGAATCCAGCCAGAGGACCTTTACTATATGTCACACCCCCCTCTCTCTCCCCTTTCCTGTCTATCACTGTCAAATAAAGGTGTCTATGCCTCAATTCTTAAAAAAAAAAAAAAGGGGTGTATGGTGGCAAGTTGAGAGCAATAAATCTATTATGGTTGATGAACCAGTCCCGGACCAGAGCAGCCCGATGGAAACTGACATTATCCCAGATGACAACAAACTGGGGCTGCTCTGGCCCGTCCTGGACTACTGTGTCATGAAGTGTGTTCAGAAATCAATAATAAGGGCTGTGTTGTTGGGACCGAAGATGTGGTGATGCATTGTCACTTTTGCCTGCTCCCCTTCTTCGTCCTCTTCCTTGTCCTGCTGCTGCTCTTACTCTCCTCTTTCTATTTCTGCCTCCATGTTTCCAAAGTTAGCACAAAGGAGCTGAGCCCACATCAGGTGTATTTGTAGTGCTATGGCTTAGAATGATTGGTCTACAATTAGATTTGAAATGTTTTCATGTGTGTGAGTCTATGTGCTGTTCCAATTTTAGTGGTGTTTTGTATTTTAAATAGATGTGTTTTCCCAATGACTGCATGAGCTTTCCTTTTTGAAAAATGTGTCTTATGTCAAGAACAGTGTGTAGTGTTTTGCAAGAAGGGGTGTTGGAGAATTTCAAACACAGTGCAAAGCATATATTGTGTTTGCGGGGTTGGTGCTTTTGTTTAGGGCATGCTCACCAAAGTTAGAGTTTGTGATGCTTTGGGCATAGCAACCTCTTTTAGCGTTTAAGCATTAGGCAAAAACTGTAAATGTTTTGGCACAGTTAGAGCCTTTTGCAAACAAAATGTGTCATTTTGACCATGAGTGCCTGTTTCGGCCTGTGTGGTAACTTTTTTGAAAATGTGGAGTTTAAGTTGACTGCTGCATCAAAGCAATCAAGAAAATCTGTAATACTGTACTGTAATAAAAACTTTAATACAGTTTTTCTCGATTGTTTACACACATTTTCTGAAAGCATGCCTCATACAATGGGCAAAACCCCTGAATTCTCCTGCAAAATGAAACTTTACATTCAAAACATTGTCATTTCTTTTCAAAATAGTATTTTGTTTTCAAATGACACTCTAAAACCATCATATGAATAGACATTTATAAGAACCAGTTGAACACTGATGTGCTCAATGTAAAACACTATGATGAATGGAAAACACTTCTTCTCCATTCATCATAATAACTTAGGCCTTTTTTTGTTCAGTGTTACACTGACTACAGACAGTACATACAGAAGTGTGTAATAACATATTTGAGAATATTGTTTTTATTCTCAGAACACACAAATACACGGTAACAAATATATTTTATTTTTCCCACAAAAAACAATGTACATCCCAAACAACACAAAGTTGCAAATACATTGATCTACATAAAACAACAGAAGAATTTACTGTATACAGAGTAAAAAAAATAAAAAAAAATGCTGCATCCTCTCTTCTGTTTTGCTAAAGCTCTGACAGCTAATTGTAAAATTGTGTGGCAGATGTGTGCCCATGTGATGAGTCAGTGTGCATAGTAGGGAAATTATCTTTCATTCTCATTAAACACATGAGAAGAAGAAGAAGAAACTTGTGCGCGTGATGCAGGCAAAGATGGTTAGAAACCGAAGAGGTGGACCTTACTGAATCTGTTCTGGTGAGTTATCCCCAAACAAGCTAACATGGTTGAAGTTAAAAAAGAAGAAGACAGATTTAGCTCCAGAGGCCGTTTTCAGCCAGTGATGTTTTAATGCTGATATTTTTCAATTGTTAGGACGCTAGCTGTGGTTGTAAAAGTTGTGTTTAGGCTATTGCAACTTCGCAGCTAACGTTAGCAGCGTGCTAACCCATAGCAGAGTTGTTGCTGGCAGTGTGTTTGGTGTGCACTGCTTTCAGTGTTTGCAGCCATCAATACCTATAAACACAGGCTTGCTATCATAATTATGATATTTGGAGTCATACACGGACCAAAATGCTATGTTATCATTGTTATGTTAACATTGGTCATTGCAAATTCAAACTGAGCAGCTAACTCTTGCTAGTTTTGATTCCTCTGTGTTTTGTTACATGAATAGTTAAACACAGTTAAACAGATTCACTTTGACCCCAAATTTAGTAAATGATTCAGAGCAGCTGGTTTTCCAGGCATTGCAAATGAAATGAAATATTAATAAATGGAAATGTGTGTCTATTGGAAACAATAGCTCAATACAAAAATATAGGAGTAACGTTATTGAAAAACTGCATGTTGTTAGTCAGATGATGTTTAATATTATGCGTGTTTAATTCAGCTGAAAAATTACCATATTGGTAAGAAGAAATCTTGCAATATTAGACTACAGTAGTGATACCAATGTAATGAATTTTTTTTTGACAAAACAATACACAGACACCAGGACAAAGTGTAAAACCAGTGTTATACACATCAGTGTTGTTGATCAACTCGGGCTGGATGACATAGAAAAAAAGCATATTGATATTGAAAAATTCATATTGATCAATATCGTTAATTAACAAAATTTTTTTCAAAATATACTTTTAATTTCTGCTCATTCCTTTTTCTTTTTGACCAGGAAATAGAAAAGTTATTTTTATTTAATTTAATTTAATTTAATTTCAATTAAATTATTATTTCAATTCAAATAACCAAGTTTTTTTGTGGATTAAATTTAAGCATGCTTCTTAGTTTTTTACTCTGGTAGATTTGATTGCACTTACAGTAACATAACAAGTGTATGTAACAAGTAACAAGTAACAAGTAACGTGATATTGATCTTATTCACCAGCTTCTTACTGTCACCGCTCCCTCTATTCATCAGCTCTACCTCACTCCACCATAGCTAACATTGTCTTGTAGCTGCTCTCTGACGGAGCGACTCTGTCTTCCATTCAGTGTTTTGAACTTTTATAAATAACAGCAAGGAGGAGTAAAGTAGTAGTCTTCCCGCATTGAATGTACTGTCTGAGAGCAAAACAGAGCGTCACTGTCTTTCTCACACACTGAATCTGTTAGCTGCTCCTCTCCTCCGTATAAGTGGGGCACCTGAGTGCTGTGTGACACACAGCGATATTGTCTGACTCTTTAGTTTACCTGGGAGTGTGTGTGTGTGTGTGTGTGTGTGTGGGTCCAGACATATGGGGGACAGAGCTGTCAGTAAGCGGTTACAGGACACCGTTGTGTTAGCTGTGGTGACACATTCAACAGCACAAATAAACAGCAGCAGCATTATTCTGCTTTGTTTGGTTTAGTTTTAAAAAGTCTTCATTAGAGATCTTCTTTATTTCATCTGTGCAAAAAATCAACTCTGATCCTGATCCACTGCTAAGTCATCTGGAAGTCTTTATTGATAAGCAAAGACAGTGCAGTTACTGAAAAATGTCAAGATCTAAGAGTTTTCTAAGATTGTGCCGGTTTATTAGTATTATTATTTGTTGTCTGCCGCTTGAGCTGAAATTCCCGTGAGCTGGAATGGGCCAGAAACTTGAAACTTGGCCCAATGATTGGAAATGATGTGCATCAACTTTTATCAAAATATGAGCCCCGTCAGCCAGATGGTGGCGCTATAATTAAGGATTGAAAATGCGTTTTGGGGAAGGCCACGCCCCTTACACAGTAAGTCGGATTGACTTGAAATTTGACACACAAGTCCAGCTCCATGTGCTCTACAAAAAAGTCAATTAGACCATGAAGCTCCGCCCACTTATATTTTTTGCTAATTAGCATAATGTGAAAAACAGTAAAATGAATAGAACTTTTGAAAGATTGACTCTATCACACCAAATTTGGTATATGGCTTCGGGGGATGACAAGACACATTTCTACTATAAATGAGCCAGATTAGTCAAAAAACATGGCCGCCACGGACCAATGTATTGTCGCAATGTGCGGGGCTTAGACATGATTGACCATAACTCCCACACCCTTTGCCCTATCATCACAAAACTTGGTGGGTAGGTTCACAACTGTACTGGGAATCTGCCAACCAAAGCTTGTTGAGCTCAACCTATAGGGGGCGCTATAAATGCTACACATGCGTATCTCAAATACCATTGGACGGAATTCTACCAAATTTGGCATGCATGCTCTAGGGGCGAGTATTAACTAATATCTTGAGTGCCATGTTGATTGGTGAGAGTGGGCGTGGCCTATTTGTCATTAACCATCATTGTTTGCGTTTTATTAATTTATGGCGAGCTGGAAGGACCCAGAGACACGAAACTTGGTACGTTGAGTATAAATGACGTCCAAATGCTGCTCCAAAAATTTGATCCCAATCCGTCGGATGGGGGTGCTAGGGTGTAAATTTCGAAAGGCTCTCTCCGCCAAGCCACAAATGTTACTGACTTGAAATGTTTCATACACGTCGTCCTGATAGTCCTCTACAAAAAAGCCTCTTGCACCATGAAAACTGCTATTACCGATTTTTGCTAATTTGCATAACGTTAAAAACAGTCAAATGAATAGAACTTTTGAAAGACTGACTCCATCAACACCAAATTTGGTATACGGCTTCGGGGATGAAAAGACACATTTCTACTATAAATCAGCAAGATTGGTCAAAAAACATGGCCGCCATGGACCAATCTATTTTTGCAATGGGCGGGGCTTAGAAATTATCGGCCATAACTCCCACACCCTTTGTCCTATCATCACAAAACTTGGTGCGTAGGTTCGAAACAGGACTGGGAATCTGCCTAACAGAGCATGTTGAGCTCAACCTATAGGGGACGCCATAAATGCTATTAGCATGTAGCTGAAAACCCAATTTGGAGAACACTGGGGTTTATCATGGCTATGTGTTGCACAAATCTTTCAGGAACACCACGGCCGATTTCACCGACTGCGGAGGATCAGGGTCAGGGTGGCCGGTTTGGGGCGAAAGAGGTTAGAACCTGCGGATTGCCGCTTGCGGCTATATTTATTATGTTTTATATATATAAATATAATCTCTTAATTTGCTCTGAGTGCACCAGAATGATGCATTTGACTTGAAAATGTACAATCTTATCTTCCAGGGGAGCATGCCATCCAATGACCTTATTCTGTCCAGATTCTGTGGGAAACACTGGATCACTTTATTTATTATATCAAATTATAAGTGTTTTGTTCTACTGTTGGTCTATTGGTGCTATTAACAACATGTTATGAATCATAATAATTAAAATAACTATCATAATACAAGTTTGCGTACCCCCCCCGTATTCACCTTTTTCATGTCCACCTTTAATGTTTATTATTTTAAATCCTTACCTGTTTGCATCCCTGTATTTAGGACTGTTGATTAATTTTTATTAATCCACAGCTACCCTGTGACTACCCTGTGACTGATTAGATTAGATCGTTTGACAGCCCCACTATTTCACAGCCCTACTACTTATTTAATGTTTTTCTATGGAATTTTCAAACTGCCTCTGTATAATTGTATTCAAATTCCCTTTTGTACCTACAGGTTGAGGACCCAAAGCCTACAGGCCCAGTACAATTTGTGTGGAAGGGGACCTCAAAGAAAACTTTCATTTGAGAAGCTCCAGCTCTACTCTGTTGTGATAGGTAAAAAAGCACATCTATACTATAGTGCTCCAAATCTCTGTCTGTCAGTCTGTGTCAGTAACACTGTGTCATATTTCTTCAACCACTCGACGGATTGAGATGAGACATGGTGGATATCTTCCTTGGAGCACAAGAATATTCCTGTATTGACTTTTAAGTTGATACTGGAACCGGCGTGCCTGCACAAGTTGATAGTTTGCCAGTAATGTTGGTTTGGCTTCACCAGCAGGCTCCAGCGGGTATTGACTAGTTGAACAGAAACAGCTCTGTCACTCTTTCAGCACATAAACAAATGCAAGCAAAGCTAATTCTGATGGTGAAAAATATTACCAAACCTCAATCCCATTTTTTTTAGATTATATTTAGAAAGTTGCACTTGGTTTTGAAAAGTAAGTAGCTTAGCCATCAGCTTCCTCCTGTAGCTGTCCTTACATGTCCTCAGCATCTCCTCTGCTCCTCTCTGTCTCTCAAAAGACTCCAACCTGAGACCAAGTACAGAGCCAGCCTTCTTGATGATTTTATCAAGTCTGTTAGTGTCGCTGTCCTCCCGAAGATTCCTTACTGTCAGTGAAGACAAATCTCCTTACGGGACAAATAAATCAACCAATCAATCAATCAATCAATCAATCCTTGATCATGACATGAGCTCTACAGAAAACACAGACAATTAAACCAAGATGTCATATCTTAAAGAAGTAATCTTATCACTGTCTCAGGAACAGTCAAACAACAACAAAGGCATCAGAATTAATTTTACAACAGCTGTATGTAAAGAGGCACATGAGCGATGTGCTACATATGACTCCTTTCATCTGCTTTCTGTCAGCAATCTTGAACACATCTGGCATATTACAATAATTTTTTCAACCTTTCTGTTGAGCCTCCCTGTAAACCATGTCAGTGAGATAACAGACAATAACTTCAATATGATGGTCATTTGAGGAGAGGAGAGGAGAACGCTGAATAAACTGTTGTCCAACATGGACAATGATCAGCACCCTCTCCATCACACAGTACCACAGACATCAGAGCACGTTCTCTTAAAGACTGCTGCAGCTCCGCTGTCGAAGGGACAGAAACAGGGAATCTTTCCTGCCACATGCCATTACACTGTACAACAATAACAGCTAAAACTCTGGTCATAACATAGTCTCTACGCACTTTGGTTTTACACACTCTGTCCACTGCACCTTATATTTTATTTTGCACTACAATTACTCTGCCTGCTTATTTATACACTTTTATACATTTTGTACATGTTGTATATTACATTCTTATTGCTATTTAGTATGTCTAGGTTGTTCCTCTTAAATCATTGTGTTGTTATTGTCTCTGTGTGTAATGCTGCTACTACACTGTAATTTCCCAGCTTGGGATCAATAAAGTATATCTATCTATCTATCTATCTATCTATCTATCTATCTATCTATCTATCCATCTATCTATCTATCCATCCATCTATCTGTCTATCTATCTATCTTTTGGAGAAGGTGCTCCGTTGTCTAACCAGTGTGAGTTGGAGAGGGTGGAGAGGATTATCCATGATGGATAACAGTTTTTTCAGTGTCCTCCTCTCCATCACAGCCTTCAGAGTGTCCTGTATACAGTCAATCACAGAGCCAGGCTTTCTGATTAGTTTGTTGAGTCTGTTGGTGTCGCTGGCTCCGATGCTGCTCCCCCAACAAACCACAGCAAAGAAAAGCACACTGGCCACCACAGACCGATAAAAGATCTCCAACATCTTGCTGCACACGTTGAAGGATCTCAGCTTCCTCAGGAAGTAAAGTCAGTGTTAGATCTCCAGTCCAGTCTGTGGTTGATGGTAACACCCAGGTACTTGTAATCCTCCACCGCCTCCACATCCTTTCCAAGAATGCGCAGTGGTTGGAAAGCCGACCTCCTCTTCTTCCTAAAATCTATCACCATCTCTCTGGTCTTGCTGATGTTCAGTCGCAGGTGATTCTGTCCAGTCCACTCCACAAAGTTGTCTACCAGTGCCCTGTACGCCTCCTTCTGTCCCTCACTTATACACCCAACAACAGCCGAGTCGTCAGAAAACTTTTGCAGGTGACACGACCCGGTGTTGTACTGAAAGTCAGTGATGTATAAGGTAAACAGGAAAGGAGACAGTACAGTCCCCTGTGGAGCTCCTGTATCATTAACCACCACATCAGACAGAACACTGCCCATACAGACACACTGTGGCCTGCCTGTCAGGTAGTCAGTAATCCAGGAGATCATTGTGTCGTCTACACCCATCACCCGCAGCTTCTCCCCCAGTAGAATGGTGTTAAAAGCACTGGAGAAATCAAAGAATGTGATTCTCACAGTACCTCCTCCACCATCCAGGTGCGAATGGGCTCGTTGCAGCAGGTAGATGACAGCGTCATCAACTCCCAAGTGGGGCTGCAGCCTCAGGTTGGCCAAGACCAGTCTCTCCAGCACCTTCATCACGTAAGATGTGAGGGCCACTGGTCGGTAGTCATTGAGGTCTGATGGTGTCGATTTCTTTGGCACAGGAACCAGGGGCTGATACCGTCAGGGCCTGCGGCCTTCCGCTGGTGGAGTCTCTCCAGCTGTCTCCTAACTTGGCCTGCAGTCACAGTCATGCAGGGGAGGGTGCTGGTGTCTTGAGTGGAGGAGGAGGACGAGGAGAGGTGAACATGTCCAGGATTACACCACCTCTCACTCACGTACAGTGCAATCCCTCCTCCTTTCTTCTTTACGCTGCTTATCACGTCCCTGTCCGCCCGAACTGCCACGCTGTGGTCCGGGATGTTTGAGTGAAGCCATGTCTCCGTGAAACACAACACACTGCACTCATGATATTCCCTTTGAGTTTTTATCAGCACGGCGAGCTCGTCCGTCTTATTCCCCAGAGACCTCACGTTCAATGATGCGCTCCTGACCCTCCTTGGATAGCAGAAACATCATACAAAATGCAAAATGCCACAAAAGTTTAAAAAAAGGAAAAAATGGAAAGTGTCCGTCTTCTCTCAGACTCTGGAGAAGAGTTGCCAAAAATTACCAAAAATTCACAACCAAAATCAAAACAGAACTACTGCTGCAACAGGTTGCCACCTAGTACGGCACCATAGCAACCAAACAAAAAGGTGCATGTGTTTAATGTTTTGATGCTAAAAACAGTTTTGAAATGGGATTGTTAGGTTTTGTTTCAAGAGTTTCATTTTGTCGTATAAGTTAGGAGTTTATCTCTATCTGCTGTGTCTTACTCGGCTTGTGTGTTAAGTTATGACACAGTGAGCCAAAGTCTGCAACATGTGTGTAAGCAATTGGCAAAAACTGTAAAGGCATTTAAACAAAGTCAAGTGTTGGAGTTTATATTATTCAAATATGCTCCCTTTTACTGCAAATGAATATCGGCTCCAAATATCTGTTATCAGCCTCCTTGACTACTAATAATTGGTATGGGTATCGGCCCTGAAAAAAAACATATCCGTCTATCTCTACATAGGAGAAACTTTCTGTACTGTTCAGGTGCACATAAGCCAATGATGGTATGGTCTCAGCCAGAGACTTTGGCTCAGCTCACATTTCAGTGAAGTCCCTCCCCCACTCTGCTTCCTGTATTACAACCTGCCACTCATTAGCCCCTTTCACACAGCCGTTTGCATGCGGGGATCCTGCGCCAATTCTCCGCAGCCTCCTCTGTGTGAAATTTTCAGATGTGGAGAGGGGGGAAATTTCGCTGCGGCTCTGATCCGCCTCTGGAGGTAGTATCAGGGCCGCATTATTGGTGAGCCGTCCCAGTGTGAACGGATAATCCGGAGGTGCGGAGCGAGAGCATGTCGGTCTGACAGTCTGACAACTACATAGGTCCTTCACTCAACTAAATACAGAGAAATGTCCCACAAAGCAACGTTACAGGACCGAACAAAAGTAACGTAGTAACTGTAACTGTCTTTGGCAACTTATATGAGGAAAACAAATACCGCAGCTGTACGTGGAGAAGCGTATGTCCTCCTGTCCGTCCTCCCGCCTGTCCTCCCGACTCTTCCTCACATTTCTGCCCAAAAAACAGCGTCTGTCACCGGCGAAAAACTTTAACTTACTGAGTGTTTGTGAAATCACTGCGACCGTCAGCCCTCCCGACCGAGACTTCAGGGAACTTTCCCCCAGAAAACAGCCTCCGTCCCGCGAGTGACAGAGTCAGACAGCGTCCTGTTTACTGATGGTGATTATGTATAATTATGTCATTTAGCGCGAAAAACTTCACTCCGTCAGTTTCCAGGATGTTTGGTGGGTCAGAATCTAGATCACTACACATTATAACAGCATCCATATGATTATAAACTGTCCGCAGGTTTAGATAGACAAGGGGAACACCGACGTCATCAACATGACGTGTACCGTCAATCCTCTTTAGGAGCCGCAGCGCCGGATTTCTGTGTGAATTACACACGTGATGGCGGAGATGCCTCACTCTGTGTGAATCACCATCGGCGGAGAATTGGGGAAACACGGCTCCGGATTGACTGACAGCATGTTGTTTTTTTAGATTTGTTTATTTATTGAAATTTCTGCTACATTATTTATTTTATTTTTGTTTTTGTGCCACTTTTGTTTGTGTGCACTTTTTCTCAGCTTGACTGAACAAGTTCAAATGTTAAATGTCATTTTAAAAAAGTCTGTTAAATGTTAAGTCTTGAATAAAGACATTGGTTTAAGAAAGCATCTATCTGTACTTCTGTCACTGTGACTGTACAATTGCATAATCATATCGGTGCAAAATCTATGCACAATCCAAAGTCTGTTTTCAATCCAGCTCAAAAACTCACTATATCGGTTGCATATCAGCTATCGGTGATTGCACCCCCTGTAATATCGGCTATCGTTATCGGGCCAAAAAATCCCCATCGGTCGGACACTTACCACATAGCCCTTCAGATCCATTTTCAGATTTGTTCAAATGTTTGGTTAGAGGGACATGGTGGAGTGTCAGGGCCACATGGCCCTCCAAGCAGAGATTTTTCAGAGTCACACTTCGAGGTCCAGGTTATTAGGAATCTCTTTTATTTCAGTGTATTACAGTAATTTATTTTACAACAAGCATGGAACCATCTGAACCAATTTGCTGAGGTTTCAGTAGCTGAAAGCTGACAAGCTAATGTTAACACATTGCCATCATCAAGACTATCTTACATATACCAGACGAAGAGGCTCACAGTAGTCTCTCATAATTTGACATATTGCCATTCTTCGTTTTGTTGCTTTGCCAACACTGGACATAGAAACACACTGGACTGAATCTTCAAATCAGCAGTGATGAAGTTACAGGTACATGGTTGTGAAATGAACCTATATTTGTAAGAGTTAATATTAACCCGCCTGCCCCAGCTATCTTGACTTTTAGCTCATCATTTTTCTTTTCAAAAATGCTTTTCCCATTTCAAGAGACATTCCATGTCATAACATACTCGGGCTTGAGGTAACGTTACCAAACTCACTCTCTAAATCTCTTGCCCTGTACCACGCTGATTCTCAGCATATATTTTGTACATGCTAACACACATGTTTTTGTTCTCTTATTGGAGGAACTGTTCCCACACTGAGCTTCTTTTACCATGATTCACTCTTTCTTTACCTTAGACAGCAAAAATGTTAGCACAGTGTGTCTGTATTGAAATCAAACTATAGATTGGCATGCATAACCAGTCAAAAACATATGCTGTTTAGTGATTAATGGTGAGCCATTGACAACCCTTGATTTCACATTTTTAGAAACGATTAGGATGAATAAGTACAGAAATCTACAACAATAACATAACAATATATATTTTTATCCAACAACAAATATAAGTTTTACAATATTTCAATGCAGAAATGTTACATATTGTTTCTTTAGGCCTGGTTTAGGTTTATCCAACTGAAATGCTTGGTTATGGTTGAAGAAAACATTCGCTGCTAAATGGCAACACTGGAGGTGGGACAAAAAGCCTGCTGCATGAAGATGCAGCATTTGTTCAAATGGATATAACGGTGCACACTTCATATATAGTGATCAAACAAAAAGTGACAGAAGTAGTTGTGTGAAGAGAGAAAAAAAAAGAGACTTTGAGATTTGAAAAGTTCTAAATTTTGACCCCCTATATTTACCATAGTTTTAATGTCAAATATATTTTCATACATTCTACATCATTTGTAATGATTCTCTTGGTTTTTCTCAACCTGTTATACAATTTCATCAGTGATCTCAATTTTAACACAATTAAGCCAAATGACTACTTGGTTTGAAAATAGTGCCAATGCTGCTTTTTAACACTACTGTGAAAGACTGAAGCTGTTGTAATTTACAGTTTGTCTCAATTGTTTACACAATTTACTTGAGACCCTGAACCAATTCTGCAAAACTACAAGCACAATTCCTGCTTTACACTCAAATTGCGGTTCTAAAACACACTTTTTTCAAAACACTACACACGATTCTCTGCATCTGGCACAATTTTCATGAAGAAAATCTCTTTTCACTGTCATTCAAAATTCTAAAGTTAATTGCCCTACTATGCACACTGACTCATCACTTGGGCAAACACCTGTCACACAGTTTTATAAATAGCAATTAGAGCTTTAGCATAAAAGGGCAACAGGTGAGCTCTTCTGTTGTGGAGCAATGGATACCAACATTGGAAACAGAGGCAGAGCCAGAGGAGTGAGAGTAAGAGGACGAGGAGAGGGATGACGAGGAGGACGAGGACGAGGAAGGCCAAGGACCATAATCTCTGATGAGATCCGAGCCACTTTGGTTGACCACGTGGTCAACCATGATCTAACAATAAGGGAGGCTGGGCGAAGGGTATAGCCAAATTTGAGCAGGTACACTGTAGCATCCATCATTCGGACTTTCTGAAATGAGAATAGGTACACTGTAAAAAAAAATCCTAATTTTACAGTATATGACTCTATTTTTTTTACAGTAGATTTCCTGTTCTTTAGAAATAGTGTACAAAACTGTAAAATTACAGACATTATCTGTAAATCAACAATCCGCCAGTTATTTTAAGCATTATGACAGTAATGACAAACTACATTAATTTCTAATTTTTTTACAGAAAAATACTATATTAATTTTACATGATATTTTCTGTTTTCTTAAATTACATTCAAATTCACGTAGAATGACACTAATTATCTGTAATTAAATATGTAGCCCGGTTTATCAAAGTTTATGTCCATACTAACAATTTAACGTTTTTCTCTGTAATTTTAAGGAAAATCTGATTAGTTTTAGATTCATGTGTACTTTTACATTCAAACTCTGGAATTAAATATGTAGCTGTTTATATAAAGGTTCATGTCCATACTAACAATTTAATGTTTCTCTCTGTAATTATAAGGTAAAGATTAGTTTTATATCTGTGTATTTTTACATTCAAACTCTGTTAAAAAAAAA
>CAEMYA010000142.1:597631-620326 GCA_903131615.1 Diplodus sargus | reverse complement strand
GGGGGGGGGGGGGGGGGGTACTGATGGGACAGTGTTGGCAGAAAGGTCCGGACTGCAGGTAGAAAGAGGCCTTTGAGTCTTTGATTTTGAAGCGGCGGTTTCATCATCAGAAGCTGTGCGGCGCTTTCGCCATACCTCCATAATTACCAGTGTTTAACATTGATTTACTGTATGTACACATAAATACAGACTCTTCAGGATTAATTACAGCATTATCTGAGAGGATTTTCTCTTTTTGCATGTCATATCAGGCAGGTGTTTCCTGCTTGGTCTGTCTGTGTGTTCTGTGTTTTCAGTCTCTGATCTGATCAGCTCTGCAGTGGCGAGGTCCGTCCAGACAGCGGCGCTGTGGCACCACTGTGGGGATCTGGTGAGCAGGACTGGAGCAGGACGGCAGCTGACGAGCCTCCGGTCAGCTCAGCTGAACGCTCGGAGGTGCTGAGGTAACGCTGAGGGGAAAAAAGCTTCAGTCGGCTTTCTTTATGAAGATCTGAGGGAGAAACCAGGAGATCCAGTCAGGAACATTAACACACATACGGTTATATGATCCAGTATAGACCAGTCAGGACTGGCGCTTTATAAGCCTGTTAGGGTCGACTAATTCTGATTTTTAATGATCCAGATATTTTTGTATTTAATAATGTTCAGAAATTTTTCAGCTGTCAGGATTAAAAAATCCTCTTGAACAACATTTTTACATCACGTGAAGCTAGGGCTGGGCGATATGGACCAATAGTCATATCCCGATATATTTAGGCTGAATATCGATATATGATATATATCCCGATATTTTTATTGCAAAGTGAGAGCAAATGTTCAGTCAAAGTCAAAGCCAAATATGACATGTGGGTGGGAATTTTGTCATTTCAGGGCAAGGCCATATGGCCTTCACTTTTTTTTTTCAGGGGCACCAAGGCCACATGACAGGGCACAAAGACCACTAAGTAAAATTTGTTGATTTACCTTTCAGACTGATACCATAACATCCTAATTTATAATAAGACATGGATTATGTATTAAAACATTTTATAAATACCAATATCAAGTTAATGTTACATTAGAAAAGTAGGGTTTTTTTTTAAATAGGGTGAGGTGAGTTTTGTGACACTACACTGAATAATAGTGTTATTGAATATTTCTCCCAATAGAAATTCCCCAAAATTATGGCATAGCACATAACAAAGCACATAACAAAAAAATTGTAGAATAACCAGCAGGAGACTACGGAAGCGCATTGCATTCACTGGATAAAAAAAAATAGACACCTTATCTCTTAATTACGAGATCAGGATCTCGCAGGGAACCTGCGAGGACCCTATTGTTTTTACAATGATTATTCTTATTTTTTGTTTTTCTTGGGCCCAAATGATCGCATTTTTCACTGCCTGAACATACCCCAAAACTCACCAAACTTGGAATATAAGTCAGACCTGGCGAAATTTTTTATAATCTATTATCGTTCTGAACTTCCACCACTAGGTGGCGCTATAATTAAGGAAAGTGCGTTTTGGCTCATAACTCCCATATACTTTATCGCATATTCAAAAACCTTATATTCACGCATTCAGTGAATTGTGCTGAATCTCGTGGTATAGGCCACGCCCATTTCCGCCCACCGTTTTTTTGGCTTCGTCACCTACGAAAACCTACTTTTTCGAACTCCTCCCAGGTGATTTCACCGATTTGCACGAAACTTGGCACACAGCATCTGTGGACGCACCTGACAAAAAAGTTATCAAAAGAATTCTGATTGGCCAAAGAATACTCAAGTTATTAAATAACAACTTCCTGCAGATTTGATTCAAAACAGGAAGTGTTGCATGTCTTCACATTAGTGTGGTCAAATGACATGAAACTCCCATTACTACTTCCCCATGAGCCCCTGAGGCTCTGTGCAAAATTTCAGATGATGACCACTAGGTGGGGCTCTTTAAATTGAAGTAATTTATATCTCCACATTGGTTCATCGGATCAATACAAAATTTGGTACAGTTGTTACCAATACCCCCTGAGGATATCTGACGAAGGTGTTGCTGATCTGACACTAGATGGCGCTGTGGTGCCAGTTTAATTTAATATTTGGCACTGTGCCCACACCATAACGCTTATGGAAATGAAATTCATAGAGGTGCTACAGAATGGCCCCTGTGACTTACACACCAAAAAATGACCAGCAGGTTGCGCTATTTTCAATGCAAAAGCGTTCTTAGCCCATAACTCCCACATAATATGTTGCACACTGTTAAAGCTTATATCGACATGTTCCCTCCATTCAGCTGAATTGTGTGGTGTAGGCCACGCCCACTTCCCCGGTAACTTTCTGTTTGCAAAATCACGACAAATGAAAAACCTACTTTTTCGAACTCCTCCTCGACGATTTGACCGATTTGCACCAAACTTTGCATGTAGCATCTGTGGACCCTCCTGACAAAAAATTATCAAAAGAATTTTGATAGTCCATAAAACGGCCGAAATATAAAACAACAAACTCTTGCATATTGTGTTGAAGACAGACAATCCTGCATATCTTTACAAAGTACTGTCTGATTATCACATAAATGTTCATAATTGTGTTCCATGGCCTAATGGAACACAATTATGTGTTATCCCCGCTGACCCCTCACACCCCTCACACCGACACCTGTACCTCCTGCCCTCTGGCAGGAGGTACAGGTGCCTACAATGCAGGACTAATAGACTCAAGAACAGTTTCTATCCCTGGGCTATCAGATCCCTCAACTTTAACCCTAACTCCTAACACATAACATTATCACCGACACGTGTGACTGGATGACTGAATGTATGCCTGTACAGTGTCTTATTTATTTGCTATTTATTTATATCCTTTTTGTTTTTACCCTTTTATCGATGCACTGATAGGAGAAGCACTCCTAAATTTTGTTGTATACTCGATGTACAATGACAATAAAGGCTTTCTAATGATGGTCTGTGTAAAATTTGGTGCAAATCGGCTAATAGGCGGCGCTGTGGTCGTAGTCTAATTATTGTCAATGGAAAGTAAATGGGGAAATCTTTAAATCCTCTTCAAAACTCTTTGTCTTTTTGAACTATTGGGCATGTATTCAGCTTTTTAAAATCTTTTACAGTTTTGAAATCATCACAGTTTTACTTTTAAGGATTTTTAGGCCATCTTCTGATTTTATAATGGGTCTGTATTGCATGAGCTACAGCATGTGACATCATCGCTAGAGTGGAGAGCAGCTCGAAAAAAATATTTTGGCAATAACCATTAAATTATTTTCCAAAAATGGCAGGAGTTTGGGAGGCGTTTTCTCATTCATTCTTATGGGGACATTTTCTACTTTGCCTCTGCTACTGCTCCAGCATGTGTGCAGCCACAGAAACTGTAAGAAAGCTCTACAGGTAAAGGTGCAACAGCGCCCTCTACAGGTGCAAAGACAACTAGCAGTGAACAAGTCAGGACATGCTCAGTCACACTGAAATGCAGCAGACCAGTCAGTGAGCAGACCCTGTGAAGCTGCATGGACTTTCTGTGTGTTTCTCTAATGATGTGTGCGTTCTTGATGAAATTTCTGCTTATAGTTATGGATTTACAGAGTGTTCTCCTCTCATTACTTGTTCTTCATGTAGACTGCAGGGAGTTATCCTGACTTCAGCGTGCATTATGTAATACCGGCCGGAGGTCCAGCCCAATAAATTATAAAGGAAAAACTTCCACAATCGAAGGTTGCATGAAGAAGCCCCAAGACACATGAAACGCAGTGCGAATCTCAATAATCATGTACTTCATTTTGAAAGAACAGCTTGACTGTCTTCTCCTGTGAGTGGACAGGCTTTCTCCAACAGAGGGCAGTCCTGCCTTGCTAATGGATACAAACCTCTGTTTAACAGTCTGTAAAGTCACACAGTGTACTTCTGTCATTATTTGTTCTTCATGTAGATTGCTGGGAGTTCTTCAGACTTCAGCATACATTGTTTAATACTGGCAGGAGGAGCATGACCTGACTTGTTCACTGCTAGTTGTCTTTGCACCTGTAGAGGGTGCTGTTGCACCTTTACCTGTAGAGCTTTCTTACAGTTTCTGTGGTTGCACACATGCTAGAGCAGTAGCAGAGGCAAAGTAGAAAATGTCCCCATAAGAATGAATGATAAAATGCCTCCCAGACTCCTTGCCATTTTTGGAAAATAATTTAATAGTTTTATGGACTATCAAAATTCTTTTGATAATTTTTTGTTAGGAGGGTCCACAGATGCTACATGCAAACTTTGGTGCAAATCGGTCAAATCGTCGAGGAGGAGTTCGAAAAGTAGGTTTTTCATTTGTCGTGATTTTGCAAACGGAAAGTTACCGGGAAGTGGGCGTGGCCTACACCATGTAAAAGTAGAAAATGTCCCCATAAGAATGAATGGGAAAACTCCTCCCAAACTTCTGCCATTTTTGGAAAGAAATGTAATGGTCACGCACTCTACACCACTCATGTCAGTGAGCAGACCCTGTGAAGCTGGAAGGAGTTGCGTTGACGAGCCCGGCGGCAGCATGCCCTGACACGCATGGACTGCGAGGGCCCGTTCATCGCTGCTTGCAGCTTTAATTATGAGAAAAGATCTCGTAATTATGAGATCAGTTATCTCGTAAGTATGAGAAAAGATCTCGTATCTATGAGAAAAGATCTCGTAATTATGAGAAAAGATCTTGTAATTATGAGATGAGGAAAGGTGCGTCGTTGATTGTGGTCAAGCCAGCCGTGGTTCGCGTTTGCTTGGTCAAATCAGCTGCACCGTTTTTTTCTAGTGCGCGAATCTAATAACAATTACGGTAATCGTGCTGAAGCCGCTCTAAAGAGCTGCTGGTGGCGACTGTGGGTCAGACTGTAGTCTCACAGTCAGACCCATGAAGCATGCGAGGATAAGGATTTTGACAGAGGATTACTTAAATAGTACACAGTAGAAATACTTCATTATAGTTACACAAGTATTCTGGGGAGTACTTAGTTCAGCAGTATATGAATCTTGAACTACTTATGGAAAAAATGTTTTTTGTTGTTGTTGTTGTTTTTTCTCATGTCGTCCTTTACTTTGAAATCTGGATGCCTTCGTGATACCTTCAGTTTAGTACCGGGAGTATTTACTGTAAAAGTATGATCTCATAATTACGAGATCTTTTCTCATAATTACGAGATCCTGATCTCATAATTACGAGATCTTTTCTCATAATTACAAGATCCTGATCTCATAATTACGAGATCTTTTCTTATAATTGCGAGATAAGGTGTCTAATTTTTTTTTTATCCAGTGAACGCAATGCGCTTCCGTAGGAGACCACTGATGTGTGGAATGATTTTGGTGACACTACACTTAATAGCGAAGATTGAATATTTTTTGTAGTTTCTCTTTTCAGTGTTGCACTTTGTAGACGGTCCCTGCGTCCTCGTCTCACAGCCAGCTGACCATATCCAGACGCTCGTTTTGATGAAAATACGGTTGTAGCTCGCTATGTTCCTTACTACGGTAGGAAAGTTCCGTCGTTTGTGTTTTAACAAGGTTTCACTTATGAGTTATTGATCCGGGAAGTTCGAATCAGTGAATATATTTCCAACTTTACCGGACTAAATCCTACCACATAAGTCAGTTACGTATCATATCAAAACCGGCTGAGCTCGCTTTCGCGCCCGTGCTGGAAATTTCGTTCTTCTGTTTTGAGACACTGCTGCTGTTTGAGAGGCTTTCACGTGAGATCATCGTGATGATGAGACTCCACCTGCGTGAACAGCGGACTCACTGAAGTTACTGTGAGTGACTACTGTGCACTCGGGTGGCTGTAATTCAAGGCAAGCTCGCTACGCTGACCGGGCCAGGGGCACAGAGGCCACTGTGGCCGAACAATGAGTTTTTTTCACGGGGTATCAAATTTAAAGTGCGGGGCAACGGCGGCCATGAATTCCCACCAAGTTGTTTGTTGAAGAGTGCCGGAGTGTCTGTTCCAGCCCCTCCCCTCTCTGTGCATGAAAGAGGAGGGGCGTGGGGAGCAGTGCAGAGAGCTCCGGGTCAGTGGCTTGCCTGGAGCAAGGATCACAGCGCAAATTTGAACTATATTGATATACGCGATAGGGTCCAATTCCATATCACATTTAATAATATATCAATATAAATTTTATATCGATATATTGCCCAGCCCTACGTGAAGCTAAAAGCCGTCACTGAACCGGGACTAATGCATTCTTTGAAGGGTTAACATGAAGAGACTTTCTCCTTAGTGACCGTTAAAGAGAGGTCACAGGTCAGAGGTCAGGAACTGCAGGCTGAAGTACTTTTCATACTTTAAGGTGTCGTGAAATTAATCCTTTCACAAAATCTTCTTTTGGGGGCAAATCAAATTGATTAATTCTGATTGAGAAACTGAGAAGTGACGTTTTATTTAATCATAAGATGCCTGCAAATCTTCTGAACAAGTTTTCAAGGATTTATTATGGTGATGGAAACAACAAGAGTCTAATCTGAGTGTTAGTTCAGTTTGTTGAGATTCCTGAAAACCCTTCAGTGTTCTCCTGGATCTTACATCCAAGTACACATAGCACCTCCTCAAGGACTCCTGAGTTGAGTCCTTTGAAAGATATTTAGAAGGTCACTGGAAGCAGGTTCCATAACCTGGAAAACATCTCCTTATCTTTTGCAACCCCCTAAAAAATGTCTGGAATCCCATTAAACACCAACCCCCACCGTGCCATTTTAACCTTGAACCTTGGGGCACTTCAAATCTCTGATTTTCAAGGATGCCAAGAAAACCTATTAGGTAGTTTGAGAATGACATCCCAACAAGCCCTCGAACCTAGAGGTGGTGAATCTCTGAAACCCCCTGAACTGCCTCCCAAATATCACGGTTCCCTTCACAAAAGCCTGAGAGTTTGTCAAGGACACCAACTTCTCTTCATAAATGGGTTTGGGTAAATGGGAGCTTGATCTTGCGGATCATTCGTAACCCACTACACAAAAGTCCCAGTACCCGTTTCACCTCTAGGAACATTTGGATCACACCAAGGATCCTTCTGTAACATACAGATACACACTTTTCTTAAACCTTTGAAACATCTCTGGGACCTGATGAACACATTGGACTCTCTCCAGGATGCTTGGAACCCGATCAAAGACCTATCAAGAACTGAAGACAACTCTATAAATCCTTTGACTAAACCCCTCTAGAACCCCTGAAGTTTGTTTTTATGAGGGCTTAGAAAAATTTAAGCTGGTTCTTTAAAACCCTTTTACCCTTTTGACCTCTGCAGGTACACCGACTCAATAAAGAAACCTGGAACCCCCTCAAGGAACCATTTCTTCAAATTACAGGAAGTTACTTCTGGACGTAGCTCTCCTCAATGCTTGTAAGCCCATCAAAGACCCTTTCATGAGCTCAAAACTCTGTTTTGACGCTTTATAAAAGCTTTGGGACACCTTAAACTCATCTACAGAAAACCCCTCTAGAACTTGTCGCGCTTCAAACACTTTTGACACACACATTTCTTACAACCCTTTGAATCTGTGACCCTTTCAAGAACTCCGGTAACACCTTTATGAAATCCATATAACCTCTACAGGTACCCATTGAATCAAATAAAGAACCTTGAACCCCCTCATTGCCCCCAGAAACCTCCTTGAAGAACAGGAAGTACAGGAAGTAACATTGGATACAACTCTCAAGGATGTTTGGAACCTGATCAAAAACTATCAAGAACTAGAGACACCTCTACAAAACCTTTGCAAGTTTACCTTAAACTCATCTAAACAGAAAACACATTACATCTCACCGTCCAGATTGAGTAGATCTCGGCCAAACTCACTGTGAGCTAGCACTTCGCGAGGGGGGGAAACTGCCATTCAACAGGCAGAAACCACGAGCAGAAACAGATTCGATGGTGGGTGACCATCTGCCTTGATTGGTGGTTTGAGAGACAAGTAAGGAACCTGGAACACCCTCAGTTCCCTCAGAAACCGAACTGTATGTAAACCAAACAAAGTAACACTACACTGGCTTGAATTCCAGTAGTTCGTCCAAGGCTGTCTCACCTCGCTCAGGATCACCCATACTGGCGAGTCCGTCATCACCGAGAGACGCATGGCCTCCAGGGGCCCGAAGGTGGGGTCCACCTCGCCCTCTGCGATCCCGTGTTGAAAGGTTCCTGGAAGAGATGAAGATCAATAAGATCAATACAGCTGATGGAACCTGTGACATTCTCTGACTCTCGGGATGGTGAACACATCCAGAATGTCCTGTGTCACTTTTAGAAAACCCATGGTCGTTTAGACTGAGAATTATGTAACTTGTAACTAAATACAATTACTCAGTTACTGTACTTAAGTAGAAATTTAAGGGTACTTACTGTTTTTCTACTCCTACTCACCTAGTAACTTTACCATTTTTAAACAAAACAAATGAAGTGTATTGATTAGCTTTTACTTTCATAATAAAATAAAATCCTGCTGTTATATGCATGAATCATGATGATGGTAACGGTATAACAGTCACAGGAGACATGTCACTGCACACTACTTTTACTTTTAACACTTTAAGTACATTTTCCTCATTCTACTCAACTTTTACTTGTAATGAAGTACATTTTACAGTGTAACATAAGTACTTGTACTTAAGTAAAGGATCTGAATACTTCTTCCACCCTTGACGTGGAGACAAACAACATTTAGTTTTTAAAGTGTTTCTGATGTTGTTTATTATCCTGGTTGTGTTTTGTGGTTAACTATCTGGTACTGTTGATATTACTTTTGTACACTCACTGTTTCTCATTAATTTTGGTATCTGGAAGTAGTTTTTCATTGCGATTAAAGTGGCTGCTTTGTACGTATCAACAGTCGATTTGTTGGTTTTGCCTAATTGATACCTTTTAATTCCGATGACTTGATTAGAGACAGGGTGTCTTGGATTTGAACATTTCTTACTTCGACAACATCCAGAGGGAGAATCAAACTCGTAAAGTTCTAATGCAACAAAACTGACCAAGATGACACTAAACAACATCATACCTGACACTAAATCAACTAAACAAAATTAAACAAAACGGAAAAAACTACACTTAACTAAGCTAAATCAACTAAAGGAAATGCAACCAAAATAAACTAAACTCAATGAACTAATCAAAATGAAACACTCCAACAGTAATTCCTACCGAAATCTTTATAAAGTTGATCCATTTATTTAAAAATCTAAATGGGTTCTAAAGGCAGCTCTGACTCAATATCTCAGCATTTTAATGGATTTCTTCCCTGTGATATTATTTATTTATTCATCTGTTGATGGCGGTGAGTAATTAAGGGGTTTAAATGCTTTTTGTGCAGATTTACAGGGTTATTAATGGTTATTGAGACCCATTACGTTTATCATAGTCCATTAACTATACCCCTGTGGTTCTGTGATGGTTCCCTCCCTGAATCACTGCTGATTTTACATTCAGTCATTTCCATCAGCTCATCTGGCCTCCCGCCAAGCTTCAGATCAGTTTCAGCTCAGTGAAGTTGGTTTTGGTGTGACGGCTCCTCAACAGAGCAATAATCCCTCAGAGGATTTATTTACTGGGATTATTCTGTTGGCACTGATGCTTCCAGGTACGGATGTTACTGTAATCCCAACAAAGAGCAGTGTCTGGGCTGCGTGTTGTTGTTTATCACAGGGTATTATCTGTTATTATTATAGCTTTCACTGAGAGTCCTGTATCATGTGCACAGCTGCCGCAGAGATTTACTCGGAAACAAAGATGAAACAAAGATGACACTGAGACAGTGAAGAAAACAAAACACACAAGTTGTCTGTCAGCTGGAAAGTAATCTAGTACTGTAATGAGATACAGTTTTTAGGTGTGTGGACTTTACTTGAGTGTTTACATTTCAGGCTACTTCATTCTTCTGCTCGCCTGCAGCAGAATAAAGATACCCAGCAATAAAGACATTGTTGAAGTTAGCGAGCTTCACTTTTATCAGCTGACGGTATCGGCCGAGCTGCCAGGAGAACATTTTGAATGTCAGTGTTGAATGTTGAACAATTCACAGACACATTGAATTGTTGTCATTTTCATACGTGTCATATCATGTCACATAACATATACATGCGCTCACTGTCATGTCGTGAGGTCGAGGACATGATGATGATCAGACAGTTAGACAAGACAGCTGCCAAGAGACCACTGTTCAAGACTGTGTTTCAACATTTATAAGCATGAAACCACTGGATGTTTCTTTCTGGATGAGACGTTGGGACACTTTCCAGCTGTGTTTGTGGAGACAGAACCAGACACTTGAAGAGAAAACCTGATGTTTTCCTGGCACTAACCAAGTGGTACGTGTGCCTAAAGCTAACCACTCCACAAGCACAGCGATGTCACAACATATATTCAACAGTTCAACATAATTAAATACAGAAAAAAAAGTTTCAACATATCTGTGGTTCATCTCAGAATCCCTCATTCAACCCCTGAGTTAAACACATATTAAACTGAGTAATTGTCAGATGTCACTGAATGGTGCTGGTATCAATCTAATGGGTCTTTTTATATGAACACCAGGTAACACATTCATAACTTGGTAAATCTGCACAAAAAGGCCGTTAAAATCCTTTCGTTATGGATAATGACAAAAGTGTATGAAAGAGCAGGGATATTATGATGATACATATGATGCTTAACTGAATTGCTTGCATTAAACTAAAGGAGTATGTAAAGTTGTAAAAGTGCTGTTGAGTCCTGAAACTCTCAACTGGTTGATCTGAGGGAATATTTCTGCAGATGAGGTTAAATAAATAAAAATAAGTCTTCTAAATCATGGACGATGCTCTCAGACACTGAAGCGCTTTGCGTTTCTCTGCAGATGCAGGACATCTGAAGGCATCGAGCTGAAATTAATAGAGTGAACGAGAGCCGGCCCAATCGATCCTGCCGACTCATCTGAAAAATTGATGAAGGGGATAAAGAGCTGCTGGTAATTTATGATGTCAGAACGAAGCTGCCCTCCTTTCCTCCCGCCGCTCTCCTCATGTTTGTTTCTTTAAATCTTCCTGCACGTCTGTCTGATTATCCTTCTGATTTAAATCTGAATATTTGATTTGGTCTGTGAGGAAAATAAAATATGAGAATTGACAGAAAAACCTGGAGTGAAAGGACAGACAGTGACACAAACAGGTAGATATATTGGAAATATTTACATTGTGCAATCCAAACCTGAAGTACAACATACAGATTGTCTGATTTAGTCCCTTTTAATGATTTTATATTCTATAGCTCGGGATATGAAATATGATATCACAATATTAATATATATGTTGCCTTTTACTGATTTGAAGGAGCTGAATACTTCCTCCACCACATTTTCTGTTATTTACATTCAGTTTTTAAAAGATGACAAAGAAATGTTGTCGTATTGAGCAGACATATATGTATCATGCAAGAATTTAAAGAAAATAAAGTCTAAACACAAACCATAGTTAAGAGACGAATAGATTGAATAGTTAATAGAGTTTAACCACTGTTTTTAAAACTTTAAATTGGCTTAATGTGAGCAATTAAGTTGAAAACATTCAAACATTTACTAAAATGGCCAACAGAGTGTGAATAAAGAGCAGTTTTAAAAATATGAAGTCTTTAAAGGTCTTGGAGATTTTTGTTGTGTTGCTTTATGGAGATATCTTCTTAAGTTAATGCTAACCAGCTAACCCCCACCCATCCCCTGGTCTCTGAGCGCAGTCCGGACTACTAGCTGCACAGCTAACTAAGCTAACTAGCATGGGCAGTTACAGTTAGCAGCACAGGTAAGTCTGGTGATATGCTGCCCCCTATTGGTTTAGAGTCTGAAACTGTCAGATTACCAGATTTTACAGACTGTACCTATAAATGTATAATCCAATTTAAAGTCGCTTCAGTGAATTTGTGGGAACTTCTGATGAAGAGACGACATGTTGGTTTCATTTTTAGGACCCGAGCAGGTCTTGCTGGTCCCATTTTATAATCTATTGTCGATGCAAATTTCCACCACTAGATGGCACTATAATCAAGGAAAGTGTGTTTTGGTTTATAACTCCCATATACTTTATCGCACATTCAAAAACCTTTATCCACGCGTTCTCTGAATTGTGCTGAATCTTGTGATATAGGCCACGGCCATTTCCGTCAACCATTTTTTGCTAATTGACGAAATGTAGCAAACCTACTTTTTCTAACTCCTCCCACACAATTTCACCCCTTTGCACGAAACGTTGCACACAGCATCTGTGGACAGTCCTGACAAAAAGTAATTAAAGGAATTTTGATATTGCAAACAATACTCAACTTATTAAATAACAACTTCCTGCACATTTCGTTACAAACAGGAAGTGTTGCATATCTCAACATTGGTGTGTCCAAATGACATGTAACTCTAACTACTTCCCTATGAGCCCCTGAGGTCTGTACTAAATTTTGGCCGATGAGCACTAGGTGGCGCTCTTTAAATGAAAGTATTTTATATCTTCACA
Organism: Diplodus sargus; assembly: GCA_903131615.1. NCBI lineage: Eukaryota > Metazoa > Chordata > Actinopteri > Spariformes > Sparidae > Diplodus > Diplodus sargus. Next base: position 607,842 of record CAEMYA010000142.1, on the reverse strand, counting down.
TTGGTAGGTCGGATTAACACAGTGGTTCTCAATTATTTTTTGTCATACCCCCCTAGAGGACAGAATTTTTTTCCACGCCCCCCCGAATTGAAATACTATTAAGAATCTGATAATATTTATTTATTTATCTGTATAAACCACTGTATGAGCTGCAGCATTCTGCATACAATCACCTGATTATCATCATGCTGTCAGCTGCCAGAGTTTTTAGGCATAAAACACAAACAGATCTTTCCTCATTTCCGACCGTGTTCATGGCAAACCCAAGGGCTATGTAGTCATCGTCATATTTCCTGCTCTATAGTTCCCGACCAAAGGATTAGCAGAAGAGCTTTGTGTCTCTTTTTTGAGATTTGTGTGCTGGTATCAACACAGAGTGTTTTATTTTGAAAAGAAACCGGATGTTATATTGTTATTTAAGCGCTTTACTTCCTGTCTGCTCGGTGCAAAATTCAGCTGACTTGCTGTGTCGTGCTCCGGCAACCGCCAGATATATAGAAGTCCTGTGTGTCTGCTCCGTCCAGCTCCGGACAGCGCAGACACGCAGCGCAGCGGACCTGCTGGAAATTTACATAGAGTAAAGTGAAAGTGAAACCTATCAGCTCCGCTGGCGAGACGGAGACATAACGCAGAGCGGACGCATATCCAGTGGTCCTGCCCTGTCTCTCATGCCCCCCCTGACACCTCACCTCGCCCCCACATTTGAGAACCACTGGATTAACACGAAACTTGGTACAATTATTGCCAGTGCCCTGCTGAGGATAGCTGATGAAAGGCATTTCCAGAGGACTCTATAGTGCCCCCTGGAATGTTACAAATCCAAGCCCCGCCTCCTACATGCACATACATGAACGACATTTGGTATGCGTATATATCATGACCAGATGCACAAAAAACATCAGGGTACTAAACCTTCACTCCAACAGGTAGTTGGCCATTATGATTCAAAGTTCCCATTTCACCCCCATTGTCGTACATTTCCATGCCTCGTACTTTAACAAACACTTCCTACAGATTGAACACCACAGACTTCCAATTCCCTCAGTATCATCCTCAAACCTTCAACATGAAAAGTTATCAAAAGCTTTCCCCTACGTCAAACATGGTGGGTGTCATGGTGCCATTCATTTTCACGCTTCGCCATAAAGCATTAACTCCTTATAACTTCCAAATGCAGTTTCCCATGTCCACCAAATTCATCACACATGTATACGATGTCACCCTGAATACCTCCATGCATCAATACTGTGTCATATCTATAGCGCCACCTACTGGACACAGGAATTCAGACAAATATCATCCTATTCACATGACATTTATAGGTTTTTTCCTCCATATCATACACTACAAGATCACTTGCAACTAAAAGGTGAGCGCACCCTCCCACAGCGCCGCCGCCTGACGTGCATGGACTGTGAAACAACACAGATTCAAAATTAGAAATGTGTGATTGATCCTGAAGCAGAATTGATATGTCATGACTTCCCGGAGAACAGATTATCACATCATAGAGAGACTTTTTTAGAGAAACAAGGAAGAGAGAAAGAGGAAGAGAAAAAAGGAACACGCTAGGGGTGGGTAAAAATATCGATTCATCAATGTATTGCAATATATTTTTTCCCAATTCAATATCGACTCATAAAATCCTCTTAATCGATTCAGGCAAGCAGCAGCCCCGACCACCCACTGTCCTTCGGAGCTGTGGAGGTGGGTAGCCGATGTCTGACGCAGCGCTCTTTGGGAGACTGTAAACTCCCTGGCCGCTTCACCTTGCGCCCGCGGGTTGCACTCTCCTCCGGGGACAGAGGGGGGTCTCTTTTTAGATAGAAAAGGCGGCACATTTGCTCCAATGTAAGGGCGGCAATGTGCCGGCCTGTCTTTCTAAAACCGAGGCGTAATATTCCTCCTTTTCCAAAACCCGCCTCTGAGGTAGGCGTAAACATGTGACGTGACGTGAAGCTCGACGTGAAGCTCGAAGTTGCGAAGCCGCTGCTTGCCTGAATCGATTCAGAGGATTTTATGAATCGATATTGAATTAGGAAAAAATATATTGCAATACATTGATGAATCGATATTTTTACCCACCCCTAGTTTTGAATGTAAAGCTTCATTTTGCAGGAGAATTGAGGGGTTTTGCCCGTTGTGTCTGTGTTTTTTGATTTTGTGTGTAGAGTACTGAGAGTATGAGGCATGCTTTCAGAAAATGTGTGTAAACAATCGAGAAAAACTGTAATACAGTAATTAATTAATGTGTCACTTCAAACTGTTGTACTGCTGCAAATACTACCAGTGTCTCTAATAGTGCTACTACTTGTGTTACCATTACTGATATTAATACACTTCTACTGCTGTTTCACTGCTTATATAAGGCTTGTAAAATCAAATGAGAATATTCCTAAAACGGTGAACTTTACGTCATCGGCCAAACTTGTAAATGTCCCACAAAACCACAGTCTGTGTGTGTGTGTGTGTGTGTGTGTGTGTGTGGGTGTGTGTGTGCATGCGTGTGTGTGTGTGTAGAAGCAGAGGAATGTGTCCTGAATAACTTTCCTCTCAGTTAGCAAGCAGCTTGTTACGCTCATTAAGACTCAACTGCACTCAACTGAACATTATTCAGTTTGGGCAGATGATTCTACATTATTAATATCCAGGTGAAGCAGCTGATGTGAGAACTCATCACTTACCTATTCTGATGAATCCGTCTTCTGTCCGATGGTACTTTGGTGTTTTCTCTCTCCCCTCTGTCAAGGCCTCTTTCTCTGCCTGGATATTCTGGAAAAACAGGAACACAAGTTAACTGATGTGTCAGAGGAATTTGTAAACAGGAGAGTAAATGATGTTAAAAATAAAGAAAGGGATGGAAACATTAGAACAACTCTGTAAGGATTCTGCTGTATGTAAGTCTGTTGCTGCTGATATTAAACATTTATTTATTTTTAAAGTGTTCATTAGAAATGCAAAATGCAACTTTAATTTTCATGTTTGAAAAAATAAAGCACCAATGATGCTCTATGAGAAGCAGACTTCCAGGTGTTTGGTGAGCTCCTGCAGGTTAAAAACTCATTCACAAAGTTATGGCTCTGATGTAAACAACACTCATAAATAGTTCAAAGGAGCAGTCTGTAGTTTTATGTGAAGAAATGTTAATGAACAGAGAAAGATGTTCATTGGCTGAAACAAAATTGTTTTACTGTGTTAATATGTGGCCGACCCTGCCACCTTTCTAGCTTCAAAGGGTGTTCTGGGACCATATCTTCCTCTGAGAATAGCTTGTTTATACACTTATGGAGACATTTTTTCATTATTTGCTAATTAATATTGTAAATATTAAAATTCTGAGTTTGAATTTCTTCTATAAAACTGCATAATGCTCCTTTAAATGGATGACCAGCCACGCTCCTTCCTGTGTTGTGGACATGCTCACTGAAGACACAAAGGACAGATCCTGTAGATCATCACATGAAGATCTACATCATACCTATAATTAATACATCAGTTCATTATTCTCTTTAATAACACCTTTTCATCAGATTCCTTTTGACTGTGTTGTTGATTTATTTTATGTTTATATGTTTGTATGTATGTTTTATCTTATATGATTTTATTGTATATGGTTTTTGTCATGTTTGGTGTTAACATGACTTTTTATGCTGCCCTCATTATTACAGTTCATAAAATTAAACAAATATCTTTTAAAGTTTTCTTTGACAGTTTGAAAAAACCGTTGTTTGCTTTTTTTTCCCAAGAATTGATCGATGATGACCGACAACTCTCACTCATCTGTCCAGTTTGTTTCCAGACTTTATGCTAAGCTAAGCGAACTGACTGCTGTCTGTAGCTTCAAATGTAGCTTCATATTCAAGTTTCATATAAATATTTTATATTTAACACACTTCAATGAGACGGGTGTTGATCTTCTCATTTAACTCTCTGCTCGAAACCAAAAGCGTATTTCCTGGTTTTAACTGGTGAATAATTACTTTAAATCTTCTTAAAAATACAGCTACAAGAGCACAAGTTCTGTTTCTTAATGCACACGTGAATGAGTTCAGGCACTTTAACAATTTCCCACTTCAAGCACTGTTTTAACTGGTTTTAAACACATTATTCTCTTGGGCCTCATTTGCAAAATCTGTCCAACTCTGTCAAATCACTTGGAGCGTTTTCACTGCATTGTTTCCTCTGGCAGAACCGAGCCACCAGCCGGAGATCCAAAATTAAGACACACACTGAAAAACACGAAGTGGACTTATCACCACTGTGTCTCTCTTTGTTAGTTTTTAGAGAAGAGGCAGAAACTGCAATCCAAATTCTTCTCAGAAACAGAATCACTGGCGTGATTAAAAATGGTTTCAAACTCTTAAATCTCAGACGTCTCTTCTTGTTTTTGTCATCTTGATCAACCACATCCTTCTTTCCCATCAGTCCCTGACATCGTCTCCCTATCCTCCTCTCTCCTGGTCAGTGTTACCCCGGCAACCGCCTCCACCTCCTCTCTCTCCCTCTGTGCCCTCAGCCTGCTCTAGGTGTCAGCTGATTTTTTGTCTTTTTTTACTCCTCCCTCTCTCCTCCGCTGAGGTTGATCTCAGCCGGAGCTCCTCTTCCTCTCTGTATATGTCGCTCTGTCCCGTTGTGACACTTAATCTTAATCAGCCTTCATCTTACAGGAGACCACAGAGGAGGAAGAAGCAGTGATCCATCACTCTGCCTCAGGGCACCAGGGTATAGTGAAGACTAAAGCTCTTGCTTGTAACTTTGTATGGTGGCCAAATATTGACTCAGATGTGGAGCAAATGTGTAAAGAATGTGAGACATGTCAGATGGAGCAAAAAAGGCCACAACACGTTCCAGAGAGTCTGTCCTCAGTAATATCAGGTGTTGATGTGTGAGTAGTGAGACAATATCATTTGGTACAGATCCATCACACAGCCGATCTCTTTTTGCAGATAGTTGATTTATTTCCAATGATTGCTAAACTTGAATAATTGCATTAAAAAACTGAATTTGAATCACATAATTTGAATTTGTATTGTTACATTTGAATCATTGCATTGAAAAATTGAATCTGAATATTATAATTTTAAATTAAATGTATTAGTTTGGAAAATTCAACTCTGCATATTTTCACAATCACTTCCCACAATTCAAATTCAGTTCTTGCAATTAAATTTCAGTTTACTGTGACTGACATCTGGGTAGTTGAGCAATCGAGCGCAGATAAATTGGACTCCTCTTCAGCCAATCAGCACCTATGTTTTCACCTATGTTTTCACCTTCTGACGCTTAGAATGAGTTTTTATATATCAGTTACACAAAAGACAAAGAAAATATGATATGTTTGACCTATTTCGGCCATAAGCGGTCATATTGACCGCACATCATTTCTCAGGGTTTCATTGTTTCATTTTTCGCAGGGTTCACTTCTTTTCATTGTTTTCATTGTCTGCTTCTTTGTAAATTTACTTGTAAGTTAATTATTATACAGTTGTATTATATCGCCTGATTGGCACCATGGGCAAACAAAGACAGGATGTGCACCCTCTGTGATACAGCAAGCAGAGCTGTTCAACACAGTGTGGTGATGTGACTCTGACTGTGTACCAGGGAAAGCCGAGGAAGAATGTCTGCATCCTGAACAATGAAACCCTGAGAAATGATGTGCGGTCAATATGACCGCTTATGGCCGAAATAGGTAAAACATACATACAAAAAAAACATACAAAGTTAGAGTCATAATAAGATTATTTTAGAAATTTATTTTTTATTTAATTCTTCTTTATAAATGTTGGTGATCCGATTTCTAGTTTCTTTGATTTTATTCATCACTTGAGGGTTGTGGTTCTCACTGTGTTGCTTTTCCTCCTGTCCTCCCTGATTTTTTCAGTCACCAGCCGCCACTGGTTGACTTCCAACCTCAGGGTCTTACACTGCCCTGCCATCCTCACAAACTCATCCATCCGCTGGTGGAGAATCAGCCCTACAGGGTGTAGGGCTCCCTCTTTGCAGGAAGCAAAGTCTTTCTTCCTCTTGAGCCGAATAGTCGTTTAGTCTCTTCACGGTCAGCTTTTTAAAATTCTTCTCTTATTTATATACCGGGGATTAAGAGGAAACATAAAAGTAGAATACAGGTGTATAAAAGTTGGGGAGAAGGGGTGTTTAGATTATCATTATAAAAGGAGGGGGTGGCAGAGCAGGACCTACAGTGTGTGCATATATTTACTTGAGTAAGTCTATGTTAAGAATTGCATCACCTGCATATTATCCAAATTTTTATGGAGCATTTTCCTCCACAACTTTAACTGTGCGAAATCATATACACAATATCTCGTGGCGTCTGATAATACAGTATTCACACTTGTTGTCGGTGGAATTCTCGGAGCCTCTCCCGGACTCGTCCTTCGCGATCTCCGACCCTTTTGCTCCAGCGTGCGCTTCCGCTGATCCTCTGCTCCCAGTCGGTGGTTGTGGGTTGTGGTTTGTGGCAGTGGGTCCACGGTGTAGCCTCTCCTCCTCATATCATCAAAATGTGCGCTGGATTGCCCTCCTGGGAGCCAAAACGTGCGCTAAAATGCCCTTTTGGGAGCCACAAAAGCGTGCCAAAGTGCCCTCTTGGTTAACAAAACACACTAAACTGCCCCCTTGGCTGGTTAAAACATGATAAAGTGCCCTCTTGGGAACGAAAATGCCCTGCTAAAGTGCCCTCTTGGGAGCCAAAATGCGCACAAAAGTGCTCTCTTGGGAGCCAAAACACGCGCTAAAGTGCCCTTCTTCTCGCCCCTGCCCTTCAAAAAGTCTGTGCACGCCACTGTCTTTGGTATTATATCTCTGGAAATTGACCAGGATAGACCATGAGACGGATTCATCTTGAGGTTTAGGGCCGATGATCGGTGGGCTCGTTGGATTTGCAGGTCCAAGTTTCTGTCGAGTGTAAGTTCCGTTCTCAGAAAGTTGTTAATAAAAGTTAGCATTGAGTTGAGCAGTTAGCCTCGTGCCCTGGTTGCGGACATCTCCGACAATACTCACAGTAACTTTTGATTTATCTCCGTCTTGAAAGTGCCATGCTCATTCTTGAAGTCCAGCAATTCCTGCTTGAGCTCCATTTTCAGGTTTTCCATATCTCTGCCCAGGTTTTGGATAGCTTTAGCGATGGTTAAGTCACCCTCCTCGCCACCTGACTCCATTCTTCACACGCTGGGTTTGCTGTCGGTTGTTGTTGTCTTTTCTTTCCCATCTGTGGTGTATTAACGAGATGGAGGCCGACATGCTGTTCATTGCTTGTTTACTGAGCCATACTGCATTGCTGAACAGTGCGCATGCGCGCAGCACCTTGACCTGGTCTGGTTACAGATAGATCTAGCCAACATAGATCATGAACATAGTTACCATATAATAACATGCTGGTAAATCAAACATGTGGTGAATCAATACACCACATTATCTCCCCTTTTAGCTGAGAATAACCATGGGAATATTAATAACATCAATTTTCCTTTTTCATTAGTAAACATCTAATGTCAGGCTACGATTGAACTCCAATTACTCACAATAACATTATGTAGCAACTTGGGTATTATCGTTTCTGATTTACATCATACAGTATTAGTACTCCTGGCAAATTGGCAACAACCATTCATGACCATTTACACAGTGTAGACATACAGTTTCATTGCATAAATCTCTTGGGTGGTTAACTAACTCGTGTGGAGTGCATCAGAGCCATGGGTTCAGGCTCCATGAGCTCCAGTGACGGCACAGTGGAGTCAACAACATCCTGAGAACTACTACAGTCCATATCAACTAACTGTTCAACATGAGGGTCAGTTAATCCGGTGTCGGGTTCAGCCATGGCCCGAGCTCTCAGCTGGTCTCCATGGCGTCTGTGTACTGTGTCCGAATCCCGCTCTCTGACCTTATAAGACACAGGGCCAGTCTGTCTCACCACCAACCCTGGAATCCACTTGGGGTCTCCTCCCACAGTGCTGCGCAGGTACACAGCGTTATCCACGCTAAACGATCGGTCTGCAGCACTGCGGTCATGGCGGTCTTTCTGTTGGTACTGTCTTTTGCACACTGTCTCCTTTGTGCAGGGCTTCAGGAAGTCCAGCCTTGTGCGCACATGTCTGTGTAGAAACAGATCAGCTGGAGACTGTCCTGTTGTACAGTTTGGTGTCGTCCGATATTGCAACAAGAACAGGGACAGTCTGTCATCAATGTTCTGTTGGCAAATTTTTTCATACCTGTTTTAAACGTCTGGACATATCTCTCCGCAAGACCATTTGTCGCTGGATGTCCTGGGGTACTTGTTGTGTGCAGAATCCCATTCTGCTTGACAAAGGTCTGAAACTCCTCAGAAGTGAAGGTGGTGGCGTTGTCTGTAACAATTTGCTCCGGCAATCCATAGGAGGCAAACAGCCTCCTCAGCTTTGTCACCGTAGCCTGCAAAGTGAGTTGTGACATCCGAAACTCTTCCAACCACTTTGTATAAGCATCCACGACAATCATGAACATGCTGTTCAGAAAAGGTCCGGCAAAGTCTACATGAAGTCTTTTCCAGGACTCTCCTGGAAACTCCCATGGGTTTAGTGGAACGTGTTGTGGCCTTTTTTGCTCCATCTGACATGTCTCACATTCTTTACACATTTGCTCCACATCTGAGTCAATATTTGGCCACCATACAAAGTTACAAGCAAGAGCTTTAGTCTTCACTATACCCTGGTGCCCTGAGTGAATTTCCTTTAACACTGCTTTTCTCATTTTTGAGGGTACAATGACTCTGGTCCCCCAAAGGACACAACCTTGCTCTGTAGATAACTCGCTTCTCTTGGTGAAGAACACTTTCAAAGTGTCTTCTACTTTGTCCGGCCAACCTTCCATGACATACTTGTAGACACGGGCTAGCTCACTGTCAGTGCGTGTCGTCTGGGCTACTGACGTGGCTTTGAGCGGCGCCTTTTGTAGATGTTCTGCAAGCAGCGAGTGGACAGTAGCAGATGCTACAGTAGTTCCTGGAGACAATGTGCGGGAAGCATAAGCGATTGGTCTCTCCTCCCCATTCGCTATGGTGTGCTGGATCACTGCTCCAATGCCATATGCAGAGGCATCGCAAGCTAGAGTGAGTGGAAGATTGGGATCATAGTGTGCTAAAACCTGGTCACTCGTCAACAGGTCCTTGCACTTCACAAAAGCAGACTGTTCTGCCTCAGTCCATTTCCAGACTTCATTTCCTCTAAGAAGTCTGCACAGTGGTGCCAACACTGTGCTCTGCTGGGGCAAAAACCTCCCATAATAGTTTAGAAGACCCAAAAAAGCTTGTAGCTCCTTAACATTGGTAGGTGCAGGGGCCTCTTGTATTGGTCTCACCTTTTCCTCTGAGGGGTGGATGCCACGCTAGTCCAGTACGTGACCCAAATACTCACTCGTAGTCCATTGTCCTGTAAGCGTTGCAGGACCCTCTGAAGGTTGTGGAGGTGATCTTCCTCTGAGCGTCCCATAATGAGAAGATCATCAAGGAAAACTACCACCGGTAAGTCTTTCATTAAGTTTTCCATTATCCGCTGGAAGATCGAGGGAGCAGAACTGATCCCAAAGGGAAGTTTGTTATACACAAACAGCCCTCTATGGGTGTTGATGGTAGTGTACTTCTTGGAGTCCTCATCTAGCAAAACTTGCTGATAAGCTGCTGCTAAGTCAATCTTAGAGAAAATCTTACCTCCACTAAGGGTAGCTAAAAGCTCTTCTAAGTGAGGTAAGGGGGTAGGTGTCTGTTTCAAGTGCCTGATTAACTGACAAAACAAGCACTTCTCTCTGCTGTGAAACGCTGGGGGCGTGTCAGTTAGAGGCGCTGGAACCACGCCCATGCGGGGGGGGGGGGCAATGACATCTGTGTTTCCCCAGGTGTTCCCCCAGGTGTTCACCCAGGTGTTCCCCTTGTCTATCTAAACCCGCGGACAGGTAATAATCATATGGATGCTGTTATAATGTGTAGTGATTGAGATCCTGACTCTGTCTGACTCTGTCACTCGTGGGGATGGAGGCTGTTTTCCGGGGGAAAGTTCCCTGAAGTCTCGGTCAGGAGAGCTTGCGGTCGCGGGTGATTTATTTTCGTCACAAACACTAGGTGAGTTAAAGTCTTTGCCGGTGACAAACGCTGTTTTCTGAGCAGAAATGTGATGAGGAGTCGGGAGGACAGGCGGAGGACGGACAGGAGGACA
>CAEMYA010000142.1:570297-596900 GCA_903131615.1 Diplodus sargus | reverse complement strand
AGCGGGACGGAAAGGGTCGGCTGTGGCAGCCACATTATGCCCGTGGGACCCGCCGTCAGCAGGACGGAGAGGGTCGGCTGCGGCGGCAACATTATGCCGGTGGGACCCGCCGTCAGCAGGACCGAGAGGGTCGGCTGCAGCGGCCACATTATGCCGTGGTGGCACCCGCCGTCAGCGACGGAGAGGGTCGGCTGCGGCGGCCACATTATGCCGGTGGGACCCGCCGTCAGCGGGACGGAGAGGGTCGGCTGCGGCGGCCACATTATGCCAGTGGGAGGAGAGGATGCAAGCCGGGGACGGAGAGGATCGGTTCGGCCCCAGTGACCAGCGTTAACGGACTCTGGACAGAAATCCAGACTTTACCTGGTAACAGTTGCTGAAACGATCAGGGGTAAAGTGGACACTGCAGAGACGGGTGTTGGTGGTGATGTTTAACTCCCCACAGTAATGTTAGCTCCTCTCGACAAAATCGATCCACCGTTTCCTTACGCTGTCATCCGAAGGAAACTTAAATAAGCTAACAGCCATCACCCTGCACACTGTGGCATCCAGGAAAGATGCAGAGCGATGTGGAGGGGACATGACGGTTTAGCTGACTGGTTAGCTAGCAATAATATCCAAGACTGGAGAGCGAGTGGGAGAACCTCTGAAGGTGACGCGCTGAACGTATTTATACCACTTCTGCAGCAGGGCTGGGTTTATGCAAATCATGGCTGCGTTACGTACAGCGGCCATGATTTTAGACCCGCCCATTAAATCCTGAACACAGAAATGTTGAAAAACAGTTTGTGAGCCTAGCTCCAAAATGTAATTCTAAATGGTCGAATGGCTTTTACATGTTTTAAGTAAACACATTTATGGCCTGTTTAATGTGTTTAGAAGAAAATGGCTGATTTTGCTTTACACGTACTTTAAAAAAACTGATCTCTGCCCAGTTAAGTGTAAGTTGCCTCAGCCAGTCTCTACCACATAAGGTTGCTCCATGCCCTTTAATAACTAGAAGTGGCAAAACTGCTCTCTGACCCTGATACTCAACTGTGGCTGTGAGCTGACCCAAAACAGGGATGCGACCTCCATTGTAAGCTCTAAGCTTTACATTAGCACTTTGCAGTGGTATGTGTGAAAACTGCCTTTTATATGTTCTCTCTGAAATTATGCTTTTCCTGGCACCAGTATCAACTTCCATCTCTAAGTCTACACCATTAACTGGGAATGTTGCTTTATACAGTTCAGTATCTTCACAGTCAAAACAGTAAACATTTCAAGGTCAGAATCTTCAGCTGTAACATATTTAATGTTCTTCTTTTGCTGTCTCTTGTCCTTTGATCTTGTATCTTTAGCCCTTGTCTTTGCACGACATGCCTTTTTAATGTGTCTGACCTTTCCACAGTTATGACATTTTGTCTCCTTAAAATGGCACACATTTGCATTATGATTTTTTCCATTGCACCTGTAACAGTTCCTTGCTCTTTGCAGCTTCACCTCGCTCCGCTTGTTTCGCTCTCCATCCCTCTCAACTGACGAGCGTCCCTGTCAGCCATCTCCATGTTGAGGGCGATCTCGAACGCTTTGGCAAATGTGAGGTCATTTTCGGAGAGTAGCCTCCGCTGGCAGGCTTCGTTTCTTATTCCACTGACGAACCGGTCTTGTAGTGATGTGTCCAGGTTCGTGCCGAACTCACAGTTAGCGGCACACTGCTTCAGCTCTGCTACATACTGTGCGACCGGCTGGGTAGCTTTTTGATTGCACCGGTTGAAGCGGAATCTCTCTGCCACCAACAACGGCTTTGGCTCAAAATGTTCTTTTAAAACAGTCACTACCTCGTCAAACGTCTTGTCTTTGGGCTTGTGGGGCTGTACTAAATTTCTCAAAAGTCCGTATGTTGTTGCGCCCATTACATTCAATAGTGTAGCAACTTGCTTCCCGTTGGCAATGTCGTTAGCTTCAAAAAACTGTTCCAGCCGTTCAATATAAGCCATATAAGTGAATCAATACACCACACCATCGTTGTTGTCGTTGTTTTTCCCCAGTGCTTTCTTGCCCCACTCATTCTAGTTTTAGTTTATTCTAAGTGCGACATTTGAGTTTTAGTGGAGTTTAATGTCAAAGTGACCGGGAGACTTAAAGGGTCTATGCCGCCATCTTGAAGCGCTCACCAGAAGTCCAAGAAGCTTTTGTTTTATGTCCAGATTCACCAGCATACTTGAAGGTCAAACTGAAAGTTAATGTACCTCAAATATTTGGCAGAATTGTACACGAGAAGCACGAGAAAACTACATTCAGGACGGTGGGTTAGAGTTAAAGCAGGAAGCTGATCGGTGGATGTTCACCACAGTGGGTTTGATCTGTTTTCTCTTCAAACATTTTGTGATTGATAACTAGTTCAGTAACCGGACTGGATTTCAAAACTCACATCGAATGGCAGAACCTCCACTGACGTGTTGAACAGTTTGTCTCCTGGATGTTCAATGTTTCCGCTCCGAAAGAAATACCTGGAAGATAAAGAGAGATGGGTGGAGTCAGATAGGCCGTCAGTATGTGTTGAATAAAACTCAGTTCTGCTGGTTCCTCTATATGAACAACTGGAGCACCATCACTGGTCTACAAGTCCGAATATGAGACCATGTGAAGCCTGACATCTGGTACCTTTTGCTGTAACCAGTAATCAGAGTACTCATTGGTACCCTTGAGACCATATCAATCTTTGTATGCTTCAGTAAACCGTGACCCCATTCTCCTGAGATCCTGTAAGTCTTGTTCAGTCTGCACCCTGATACATCCTCATATCTTCTGGTATCTGTTAAAACATATAGCCTCTGGTGCCCCCGTGTCCCTGACATCTTGAACACATGGTGTCACCTGGACCCTCTGAGACCCCTACATTTGGTACCCCTTACCTCAGGGCTCTCAAACTCAAATTACGTAGGGGCCACTGTTGTCATTTCATTCAGGTATTATTAGACAGCACAACATTTCAGAAAATTTGTTTTTTGTTTCTATTATTAACATAATATGAAAATGCAACAGTTAGTGCAGATCTGTTCTCCTGCTCTTACATAACTTATTAAAAACTAACAAATGAAAAACATTTGTACTTTATGGCAGCATTTTCTTCCTATTTAAGAAGAAATGCAAACAGAAGTAAACATCTGTATGCACATTAGTTTCTAACACTGCAAGTCTTTTTTTTTAATGGAGGGTCAGTGGAATTTGAATTAAAGACAAATAATGAAATAAAAAATAAATATTTTGCATTACATTTTTGACATCAGGTCACGGTTCTGATGGAGAAGGAGGGGGACCAGCAGTGGGAGGCCCCTGGTCTAATGGCCACTGGTAGCCAGAGACCCAAGAACTGCTTGTTTCTCTCCGGCATCATATGGTACCCTCATACCCCCTTAGCCTCCCTCCAGCTCTAGTACCCGGTGAGGGTTGGTAACCCCTCGTGCCCCTTGCACGAGAAGCCCCCCATCACCCTCCCTGGTGTCCTCTGGATCCTCTCACATCCTCTAAACTCTAGTACTCTTGGTTCCCACTGAGAACATGTCAGGTAACATCTGGTACCCTCCACAGCCTGTACCCGCTTCTGGCACTGTACCTCCAACCCAGTAAGTCTTTTGTACCAACCTCTCGATGCGGACAGGTGTGAAGAATCGTATCCGTATGAAGTCCCCTGCTACAGGTGTGAAGGCCCAGAAGAAGTCCTCCCCCAGGTAGGCTTTCTCCAGGGTGAAGTGCTGGTAGGTCTTCAGGCTGGTCGTCACCTCTGCCAGTGGGTTGGCGTGACCCTTATGGAGGGTCTGTTTCCCAAAGTCCTTGTCCTGGAGCCAAGCAGGAGTGAAAGTGTTCATACAGCCGAACACATTCAGATATCAGGCACTCATTTCTCCATACAGTTTGTATTTGTTGCCTCACCGTGTCACTGCAGAGTCACCAGAAACACTGAGATGACATCATTGTGCACTGATAAGAACATGATCGGAACTGTTAGTCATTTCAGAGTGCCAACAGCCTTTTGCACTAGACTGGTATCAGGCTTTCTAGCTGTCCTTGATGACCAATTCAGCTTCAATTCAGTGCAGAGACACTCACAGAACGGAGACACTAATAGAGACACTGGCAGAGACTCTCATAGAGACACTCTCTGAGACACTCATAGAGACACTCTCTGAGACACTCATAGAGACACTCACAGAGACTCTCATAGAGACACTTGCTGAGACTCTCATAGAGATACTCGCACACACTGACAGAGACAGTGACAGAGACACTGAGACTCACAGAGAGACTCACACAGGGACTCACAGAGACACTCACACAGACACTCACAGAGACACAGAGACTCACAGAGACACTCGCATAGACACAGGGACTCAGAGACACTCGCATAGACACAGGGACTCAGAGACACTCGCATAGACACAGGGACTCACAGAGACACTCACACAGACACTCACAGAGACACAGGGACTCACAGACACTCACAGAGACACTCACACAGACACTCACAGAGACACAGAGACACTCACACAGACACTCACAGAGACACAGGGACTCAAACAGACACTCACAGAGACACAGAGACACTCACAGAGACACTTGCAGAGACTCGCAGAGACATTCACAGAAACACTCATAGAGACACTAGCAGAGACACTCAGGAAACATCGTCACTTTATTGGCATCATCACATCAAGACCGTGATTGCGCTTTTTGCCGTCAGCACTGCTTGACTTTTGACCAACCTACCTGAGGAGATAAGGGTATTTAGCCCACTCTCATGTGAGCGTTTTTCATCTTCTCATTTAACTCTCTGCTACATGTGACATGTTGAACTATGACTTTAAATCCTTGCTTTTTTCTTGAAATACCAAAGTTTGACTTCTTCGGACCAGTTTCAGTTGAACAGTCAACAGGCGAATGTTACTCTGTGTTTAAACATCTGACAGTTTACAGACGGATCAGAAGAAAATGCCTTTCTTTAAAGGGTCTCAGCGATGAAGCAGTTTCTTGAGATGACGCATGATTTCTCTGTTTCTTTATTTTCACTCCAGTAATTATTTTAGACTTTTCCATGTAAACAAATCTCTTGACTCACTTATTACAAGCCTCTCCACAGTTCAATAAATCCCACTTCCACTGTAATTCTATTAATTGAACTTTAATTTTGAAACTCAAGACTGATTTTCTTACTTAAACGCAGTGAACGTTTCAGGCTGGAGGGTAATAGCTATGTTTAGCCTCCGTCTACAGCCTCCCATACTGGCCAGCCTCATCGGGAAGGCCGTGGTCCGGGACGGCCGGATCAATACTCAATTGATTGGGCAAGATTGCAGCAGCAGTCAGCGGGGCTAATATCCATCGCTCTTAACACAGTAATCAGAGGCGAGTCCGGGCGTTCAGCTCTGAGCTGCTGGCAGGAAGAGAAGCTGCCATCGTTGTGAGATACTGCAGTTTGTGTGTGAACGCTCGCTGAGCCGCCGACTGCAGAGGCTGTTAATCTCCATCTCCCCGGACTGAACTTGGACTGAACCGAACCTTGTTTCAAACTCACTAAACTCTACACTCGACACTGACCGGTACCATAAGTCTGCTGCTCAGTGCTGCCAGAGGTACAGAAAACGTTGACTTGCAGCTCAGATATAATATTTTATTTTACCAGCCAAGAACATGTGAGAAGACGATTCTGCAGCACAGATTTCCATCCAGTACGTGTCCTGCATGTACAGAGGGGTGCAGGTGGAGCAGGGCTGAAGTGTGGGAGTGGAGAGGTTCTGTCCTGCTGTTAGGTTTGTCTTTGATTTCACTGACTTCAACAAGAATCTTTACCAACTTCATTTATCCTTCCTGGAGCGGATGCACACATGCAGTACAAAGACATGTCTCCACACATCCCACTGAACACAAGCTTATACAGAGTTTTCCTGAGGCTGAGTCTAAACCAGCAGCCACATGAACACTGTATACTTCGTTTTTATAGCACGACAGTACTAAATAAATGAGTTCATTATTAAATATACCTGTTTTGTCCCAGTGTGGCAGCAGGGCTCTGACCTACAAGTGTTTGCACTTGTGAAGAAAATGATTTGCCTCAGTCAGCAACAGGCCCGAGGGCAGAGCTGAGCTGAGCCTCAGGCTGGATGTTTGTCAGCTAGTCAGATGTGATTTAATGAAACAATAGCAGCTCCATGTGAGCAGCATATTAATCTGATCCTGAAGCAAGACGTCAGCGTCACTGGAGCCATCTTGGCTGATTTCCTAAAACACTATTATAAACTTGAACCGTGAAAAACGTGAAATATATCAACAGTCCAGGGAAAATGGAAGTTATGTGGCAACAGTGTCATGAGAAATAAAATATTTTCATTTAAACGTATTCATGTGAAATAAATGTGCCTTTGAATTAAACATGAAAAGTGACTAATGGATATAAAAGGATTAATGTAATGACCTCACACACACACACACACACACACACACACACACACACACACAGGTTACCTTGAGTTTCTGTATTTTTCCAGCCAGAGACGAGTGTGTGCCGACATGTTGGAAGAGAGACGGTTTGAAGCGAATCCTCAGGTTGGCTTTCTGTCTGTCACAGTGTTTCTGACAAAGACACAAATACATCATCTTTACAAATCCTCAAAACATCCCAGCAGACATCACAAAAGAACATCACAAAAGAACATCCCAGCAGAACGTCACAACAGAACGTCACAACAGAACGTCACAGCAGAAGGTCACAACAGAACATCACAACAGAACATCACAACAGAACATCACAACAGAACGTCATAGCAGAATGTCACAACAGAACATCACAACAGAACAGCTTCTGAAGAGGAACACAGGATCAGTTGATCTTCAGTCTCTGTTCTGAAGATTCTTTCTGCAGACTGACTGTAAAGACTTGTATTGGTGGCCCTGAGATCGGTGTCAGATACTCACTGCATCCTTTTCTGGATTGCACACTTTGACCCACATGATGTGGTCCAGCAGCCAGTCAATGGGTTTGTCTTTGTAGAACATCAGCATGAACTCTACAATGAGCGACAGGTCCAACGACTTGAACATCTTACCTGTCAGAGAAGAAGACGGTTTAGTTTGGTCAGTGAGAACAGCTCAGCTGTCAGAGTCTGATCTGAAACATTTAGTTCTTACTTCCATTTCTCAGCTTCTACTTTTCTTGGTCAGAATAACCACACAGTTTGATAATGAAGATTTATTTGATGGAAACAGTCACAATCAAGATTCATGCATTTTGTCACTGGCAAGCTAACTTGTTATAACGGACAGTAAAAAACGGGCATTTAATTTTAGCCGTCAATGTGTCAGTAGAGGGATGTTAGTCTGTAGGCTATAACATAATAATACATGGTCTGTGACACTTAAAGCTAGCAGGCTAACAACAGCATTAACTGCTCCAACAGGCTAACATGAATGATAGCATCTCCAACAGCCAACATTAGTGTTAGCTTCTCTAAACGGCTAACATCATTGTTAGCTTCATTGTCATTGCTTAATAACAATGGTGCTGCTCATTTTGAATTCAGTCCAGGGTCTGTGGCCTCTTAACATACGTATTTCTTCAGTTAGCTCTGCTATAGGCTTAAAGCTATATTCCTCTCCCGAAATAAGATCCTTCCTAAATAAACTTAGAGCTGAGATGAGATCTGAGTTCAGTCATCAACGCTTCCTTTCATCCAATCAATCAGAGCTCAGAGGAGCTGCTGCTCAATACTAAATCCATCTTTCTAATCTCATGTTCACTGGCTGGTTTGTTTTCTGAATGAATCTGAACCGAAGCCACCTGTTACAATATTCTGCAGTTGTTTTTAACACTTTTACTGGCAGCAGCGAGCCTCCCACTCTGCCAGCCGGGCTTGTTTCAGATTGAATTTGATGTGGAGATGATAGAGTGAGGTAGAGACACAGCCAGAGAGAGAGAGAGCTAGAGAGAGAGAGAGAGGGAGTGATTTCATGATAGATGGAGATGAATACAAATGGAGGAGAGGAGCGATGGAGCCCAGCGGGAGTCTCTGCCCTGAGCTGGATGATTTTGATTTCACTCGTGGATGTTTCGTCTCCGTCCAGACTGTCTGAGTGTCACATCCTCCTCCTTGTCCTCCCCCAGTCCTTGATTTTGACCTTAGGATTCCTCCCTGACCCCAAGTCGCCTGCAAGCAGCGGCTGCTTTAATAAATTCATCAGGGTGAAGCTGACTCACTGAATTAAATCAGACAGAGCAGAGAGCTGCAGCGCTGCGGGCCTCTCTGTAATTCAGCTGTTCAAATTTTGCATTTGCTAAGTTTAGCTTCAGTCCAGCCTCGTTTACATCTGCAGGGGTTTTTTATTCTGTTGCCCCGTCGCACATCCGGCCCTTCAGAGGCTGAAACGTCCAAACAAATCAGGGTGGAGCAGCAGGGGCAGGAGCCGGGCTGAGCTCTCTGTCGGCCTTTCAATTTACCCTCGTCATGGTTCGGTCCAGTGAGACGCTCTGTTTAGTTCAGTTCAGTTTTTGATCTTTAAATCCCTGAGAACGTCCCCTCGCCTCAACTCTGCCTGGACTTTGTTCATAGAAATGAAGACAATAAAGATGTGAAGTCAGGAGTTCATGCAGGAGTCTGCACTTTAAATCCGCTCACCTTACATTCTGGTTCAGCTGGAGATTCATCCAGTGACCTCTGAACAACTGAACCTAAGAATCTACGAGGCGCCTCAGGACAGAAACTTACAAAGTGAAACACTCATCAGGAGTTTTAATATTACAGAAATATGTTTTACCACATTTAGTGTGAAAATGTCATTTTCTATTTAGAAATGTATCTTCAGACAGTGATTCTGCAACTGAAGCATTATTTTCACATGTGAGGCTACTTTTTAAGAAAATAATGCGATGGCTAACATCAGTGTGAGCTCTCCACATGCTCACATCTGGTCATTATCTCCATGATTACTCTGGTTCTGCTGTAACACTGACTGGATCTCAGAGCTGGATGATCTCGGACTCTCTGCTGTCCAACGCACTTATTCTCTTTAAGAAGAACAAAGTGCGACACACACTCCTCCATTAACTTCACTGTCAGAATACCCATCATGCAACAGTTTCATCAGCTTCACACACAGGGAGAATCACATCAGAGGATTTCTGTCTTAATGCTGAAACAGAAGTAAGAGTTTAGGTATGTTCTGCTCTGCACACGTACGGTCACGCTTAAATTAAAAGGATCAGATATGCCTCTAAACATAAATCAGACTGAGTTCTCTGTGTGTGTGTGTGTGTGTGTGTGTGTGTGTGTGTCAGCAGCAGCAGAGACAATATAACACACATAACAACATAATTGATTCTTTTTACCATTATCAGTGAAATCAATAATTCACACTGAAAATGTTTATTTTGCTTTGTTGCTCATCTGCTCACTCGTCCGTCTTTACAGGCTTACACACTATTCTAAAGCCTGATTTATGCTTCTGCGTCGCGGCGACGGCGTAGCTACGTCGTCGAGGCAGACCCCTACGCAGACCCTACGCCGTAGCCTGACGTGCGCCTCCAAAAAATCCTGACTACGCGTCACGTTGACGCGTCGATACACGAACGGCAAGGACTGTGATTGGTCGGACGGACCACCTCCTCAAATGTCTTCTGCGTCGCCTGCGATTCAACATTTGTAATAACAGCATTTGTTGTTCAATATCCACGAGCTCCATCTCCAAAAACACCCGCTCCATCTCAGTTGCCATTGTTTACTGTCTGACCGGAAGAAAACCAAGGAATACAATATGAACCCCCCGAAACCAAACGGACACAGCCACACTGGTGAATTGCAGAACAACGCGTTCCCTCGATGCAGAACTTCAAATGCTCAATGACGGCGTAGGGTCGACGACGTAGCTACGCCGTCGCCGCGACGCAGAAGCATAAAGCAGGCTTAACTCTGACTTTAACCTGTACTCTGATCAGTTTATATAAAATCTGTATAGCAATTATGTAGTAATACTCTTATTGGTGGTGACGTTTAAGTCATGTGACTGTGATGTCGCCTGTTTATAGCCTCACATTAGCTTCTAACTGATACATATTTAATTTACGTTTATCTGTGAAGATGATCTTGATGAATAGAACCTGGAAGGATCAGAAACTTGTGTTTGACACAGATTATTATTATTTTCTCAGATTTTATTTTCCATGCCAACTTCAGGGTTAGCTTTAATGAACAAAGTCATTTGGAGACAAATTTCGGTGTTCATCTAAACCCAACCAGACTGTGAGCATAAGATGAAGGTCTGACTCGACCACAGATGTGGACTGTGGGCGTTTCTGTGTCATTAGCTGCTAACATGATATTCTGGAGACTGTTATTTCATATTATTCTCAGCTTTATTCGGACGGACGATGTTCAGAAGTTCGACGTGCGCTCGCTCTCCATTGACAGCGATCGTTACCATGACAGTCAATTCTTGTTTGAAGGTGTCTAAAACTGGAACTGTTCCTTTAACTCCTGCAGCTGTTTGACCGCCTCAGCTTAAAGTTTAGCGTGGGCGCCGTGTGAGGTCACTTTGTGTCGTTACAAAGACGCTCTGCTTCGTTGTCAACCTGCTCTGTCTCTACAGGGACGATGGGGAGCGCTTGATTCATCTGTCACTGGCCTCAGTTCTGGCAGGCTGAGCACTCAGGGACCTATTAGAGGGAAGTGGAGCAGCAAAGCCTCATGGGAAGAAAATGATGATGGGTAATTTGTGCGTGTGTGTGTGTGTGTGTGTGAGAGAAACAGTGACTGTGTGTGTATGTGTGTGTAAACACTGACTCGCCTCACAAACACACACACTGTTTTGTTATGTGTGTGGGTTTTGTGCCATTCAGTGTGTTTATTTTAGTTAAACTGTACATTTTTGTCGTCTTTTGAAGAAAATATGTTTGTTTGAATCAAATTATTAATTATTTGTCATATATTTTGTCAGTTCGGGTCAATAACTACATTACTGAGTCATCTCTGTCTAATTGTTGTGCATTTTGAATTTTTATGTCTTCCAAACATTTGAAGGTGTCTGGTTGCCATGGTGACGTCTTAAAATATGCTAACCAGAGTCCAGATCAGCCGGAGCTTCCAGGCGAGTAACGCCTGCGCTCCATATGTAGGCTGATTAGATCCAGGACCACAGGAGTCATTGATTAGCTCTGACAGAATCATTAGAAAGCCGATCAGCCCGAGGAGACGCTTCAGTTCATCTGCTGGATGTAATTCCACCATCAGACGGACTTCAGCTTCCTGTTTCACCTCACTGATCCAACAGAAACTTCTCAACTGTAAGCCTCTTTATTGACCTTTGGGAACACGATGTGACACCAGAACTAATCCAAAAGGTCCACTTACTCTTTGTCTCTGAGATTTCAGCCACATCTTACAGTCTGCTGGATGCAGAGGACTAACAAAACCGACATACACATCATAACAAGAACATCATCTGGATTTATAGTTCAACGCTTCCCATAAACCACACTTTTATCGAGTTGTGCTTATGATCTCTGACCCCTGTCAGAAGATGGCTTTAACCAACAGAGCAGAAGAAGTGGTTCAGCAGCTGATAATAACCCTCGAAGAAGGAACAAAAAGCAGCCGAAGGGGAATATCATCAGGCTTCTTCTGCTTCTTCTTCTCTTTGAACAGAAACAGCTAATCAGTCAGGTGCATTAAGAATGTTTTCAGGAAAGGCATTTCAAGCATGACCTCTTTTTCAAAAAAGAAACATCTTGAGTTTTTGTGAGAAGTTTTCTTTTAATTTTGTTTCCATTTACGTTTTCATCAGATGCATGGCTCCTGAGCCTCCAGCTGAACCTGCTTAGCCTCTGGCTCTGTTCATGAAGAGGATTATAGTTATTAATGTCAGGCTTGTTGTTATCGACTCACCGATGAAGCCAAGCTGAGAGAACTCCAGGATCATCCACTCCTCCAACGGCTGCTGCAGAGCAAAGTTCTTCATGGTGGTGAAGTAGTTTGGACGAGCGACTATATCGTCCTCTAGCTGTGTGAGAGAGAGAGAGAGAGAGAGAGAGAGAGAGAGAGAGAGAGAGAGAGAGAGAGAGAGAGTGACAGGTTTATAAGTACAGATATGAAATAATACACAAACAAATTCAGGTAAATGTCCATACGTATTATCAGCTATACTAGTGCAGTGCCCATAGGAAATATGTGTTCCTAGAGAAAAGTGGGAGGTTAAGAAGCATTTTCACTGATGGCCAAATGAGGCTGTTTGAAGGTGGAACGTCGGGGATATTTAGGTTTGTTATGAAATCCGATATTCCAGGGTATAATTGTTCGTTTTTGACTATTTTTGATTTTGCCATTATATTTCACCTTAAAAACTATTTACTTGGTGTGATTATTTTCAGCACAACCTCACATGTGTGACTGGACAGTTATTTTTTCATTTTGACATATTGTATTAACACAATAGACCTAAAATCACAAAAAAAAACATAAAATCTGAGTAGAAAAAGGTATTTTTTACTGTGAAAACCACAAATATGTTTAACAAACCATTTTTTATTACTTATAATGCAAATATAAATTGTTGTTTGCTGAATATGTGCATACATTTTGAAAATGTACAAAGTTCTGTGTAACTATTTACATTTAAATGCAGGCAATGCTCAGGTCTGCCTGAGCTCCTTCCAGCTGAATGAAGAGCTGCACTGCCTGATCCAAATTCAGCTTCTTCTGTTTTGACCCATTAAACAAAAAAACGACTCCACTACACACTAAACACACGACACCAAACACTACATAACACACTACTATACACTCCAAGCACGCTAAATGTCAATATCGCTGTCGGTACACCGGCCGTCGTTGCCTGTCAATCATCCGCCGACGTCCCTCCCACAACTTCCTGTTGCTCTACAACCAAACTTGCTGCTTGAACACTTTCGTGACAAAAGCCCATTTTTACCGTTTCTTCTGCACCAGACACAAAGCAAACGTGACGGCAATGTTCACGAAAAAGCGTGGCGGACATTATTTACCCTAAGTCCGGTTTTAGACATGTCGGTGCGTCCGGTCCATCGACTCGGGAGGTGGGCCGTGTAGGTTGGTTAGCAGCTAGCAGCTAGCAGCTAGCTACACACGAACATCCACACATTCTGATTCCACTTTGTTGTCCGCGCGTCTCCGCATCTCCTCAGACCCGAACAGACACGGTCCGGTCTTGTTTAGTCTCATTAATCCACAACAGTCAGTTTAGATGCACAGAACAGAACGGGACCGAACCCCCGGCTAAGTCCCGGCCCAGCTCGCGCTGCCGCAGGTATACATCCGCTTATTTCTTAACGTGTGTCGTAGGCTTGAGCTCTGCAGTGACTGGCTCCAATGCGCATGTCACTGTAGTGGCTCCGATAGACTATGCTCCAGAATGTGTAAAGCATTTATGAAATACTTTATTCACGGTATCATTGCAGTCCAAACAAATGCGAAGTCGCACACCACTGAACCAAACGGCAGCCATGTCGAAACTCTCAGGTGATTCTGATCCTGATCCGCAGAGATATTTGAGGCACAGACAGACAGACAGACAGACAGACAGACAGTCAGACAGAGATTCCTTGCTTTTATAGAGAGAAGAGAGATAAAGAAAAAGTACTCATTTGGTATAAAATTAGTGATCCAGTGTTTCCCAACCTCGGGGTCAGGCCCCTCCTGAGGGCCACCAGATAAATCTGAGGGGACGTCACACGATTAATGAGAGAGGACTGAAGAACAAACACAGTTCTGATACACAAACGAGTACTACTAGAGAGCTTGATGTCTTGCAGTAAATGAAACTGACATCAGAGACGTTACAACAGACTGCAACACACAGACTCCTTGTAGAGACTGAAGGTGGAAGAAGACTTAAGATCCTTTACTCCAGTAAAAGTACTCATACCACATTGTGCAAATACTTACAGTAAAGCTCTTATGCTTGAATTCCTAATGAATTATATTATCAGTAAAATGTAAAAGTATCAAAAATAAAAGTGTGTGTTATTACTGATGCATCATTTATTGTGTGATGGCATCAAACACACAGTCTGTCAATCAATCAAATCAACACTGAAGACGTGGGCAGCATGGGATCATGGGAGTTTTCTGGCACACATGTTTTCAGATGAGGTGATGTTCAATTTTTCTCCACTTCATGTTTTGTCTCGTTCTCTGACTCTGAAACTCTCCACCACCTCAAGGAGAAGTGAGGATTAATCTGGTGGGATGATGTAGGGACACAACTCAACAACATGTAGAACACACTTCGGGTCGTTTTTATTCATAAACACATTTTGATCTTGAGTGTTGATGTCATAATTGAGTCGTGGTCTGGCTGGTGTCAGATCTTTGTGCAGCTCTGAAGTCTTTAGATGAATAAAAATCCCTGGTGGTCAAATGTGTCTCAGACCAACAGAAAACTACTGCAATGAAGATGAAATCGGTGAAACAAGGGTCTCACACAGATGTTGTTCAGAGGCAGAGGACATGTTGACTGATCAGTTTTACTTTTGTTCAACGGCAACAAACAAATTCACCTTTACAGTGAAGATACCTGCGCCTGAACACCTCAGTTCCTGCTCCCTGACAGACATTTACATCCTCCACTTTTATCCCGGGGGAGTTGACATGAAGTAATTACCTTCTTCACCTCCTCCCTCCATCACCACACACCACCGAGGACACACTCTACAGAGTTCAGAGGGAGTTTAGGTGTCATAACAGACAGTCTGACTCCGCGCTGCTGTCAAAACACTTCCCAGCTCTGCCACCGCCAGCAGAGATGATGGCAGGGAGATCGCTCCATCACTGGAAGGTAGCCAGGAAAAATAACCCCGGTTCAACTCCAGCAGGGCGAGCTGCGTTCAAGGACAAACCTACAGAGTCATAGATCACACTGAGGGGAGGAAACCCAACTAGAACATTAATCTCCAGAAATCCTCTTCAGTTTCGACTGTGAAAGAGACCAGACACCTTCCTGAAAACAGAAAACACTGCTCACTTCACAGAGAACACACTCAGACAGGAAAATACAGGAAGTTAATTTACATTTTCAAACAATTTCTTTTATGGTTTCACACTGGAGAAAATGCTACCTCGGAAATAAGAAAAAGGAGAATGAACACAAAATGTTTCTTGTTGTTAATAAAAAAGGACATTTTCCTAAAAAAAGTTTCCTAAAGCTGACTGAAATGTTACTTTCAAGCTGCTTGCATCTCATATTAAATGTATAAATTACACACATATACTTTGAGAGCTTTGGAGTTAAAGCAGTGAAGTACTGAGTTGAGGTTTGTAGTATTTCCACAGCATTATATCCTCTACTCTTTAAGCCAACATTTGCATCTTTGTTCACTGATGATCTCCGCTGCTTCAGTTCACACAACAACATCTACCCATGTCATATATTCACAACTATATATGAGCCGACTCAGTGGTTTCGTGCTGGCAAATATTAAGATGTAGTCTTGAACAGCAGTCTCTGGCAGTATCAGCTATCTTTGTTACACCAGCCCCTCCTGAGATAAGAATATTTGAAAGAGAGGTCGGGACATTTGCCGGAACTTTAAACCAGAACATGATCTGGTCCTGACCCTAACCGAGTGGTTGTTGTCCTTCAATCTAACAGAGATGGCTGCCAGGCCAGAGATCGCTGTGCATCACTATATTTTAATTTGTAAGCGTGAAACTCAGAGCCGCTTCTTGCTATATGCGCACTATGCGGGCACATAGGGCCCCAGCACCACTAGGGGGCCCCCTCAAGTTGCAAGTCTGGCCTCAATATCTGAGGAGTGACCCGTGCTTTTCCACTGCATGCTACCGGCTCCACACACATTTGTGAGGGAGGCTGTGTTGCAGGCAGATGTCTGTCATGCTGCTGTATCCTCGTCCAGTGGAGCTGCTGCTCCGTCATAGACCTCCTCTGCTGTTCAGTATTTGCCATGTAGCATTCCTTTAGGATTATTTTTATGATTAATTTAACAATGTTAGTGTGTCCTCAGTTTATATGTCTCTAATATGAAGTGTGCTAAATAACACACAATACATATTAGGTCTACTGTGGATTATTGTGGCAATGGATTATTGCTCTGAGCGGATTATTGCATCTTTCTTTACCACATTTATTAGAATATTAATTGTGACAATATAATTTTAACGAATTTGCCTACATTCCTACAGTTTAGTTATGTTTTTGATGTATTACTTTGTTTTATTCAAAATGTATCATAATAACCGAATTTTTTTTTAATATTTACAACTTAAATTTTCAGAACAATTTTGGTATGCAAACATTTCCTGGATCTGCCTGAGCGCTGACCATGTTTTTATTCAATGAAACCCAAATGAAACCCACATGATGAAGTCAAAATGTTTTTGATGCACTTTACTGTACAGTACAGTATTGAGGAAATATGTTTGTCACCTCAATTAATTTAAGGTAATTTCTATTTATTTATTGTACATTTTAGTTATTTACATTAAAAAACACTGTTTTTGGTAGTATAATAAGGATAAAAGGTTAAAAAAAAAAAACGGGATTCCCAAAAATTCTTAAGGAAAAAACGGAAATCCCAAAAATTAAAAAGGAAAAAAAGGAATTTGGGAAAAAATAAAACGGAATTTGGAAGGAAAAAATAAAACAGATTTTATAGGGCCCTAGAGAAGAGGAAGGAGGCAGGGGATGAGATTGAGAATATCAACAACAATGCGTGCAAAACGAAAAAAAGGAAAGTTCAATGCGAAATGGCTGACGGGTTGTGAATGGCTTGAGTTTGATCACGAAAATGTTGTCACGTTTTTTACTGGAAAAAATTTGGCTAGTGGAAATTCTGATTGGCTGGTAACTTTAGGAAGTTACCAGCCAAATTGTCTGGTAATCAAAAAAGTTAATTTAGAACCCTGAATGAAACCACATGATGAAGTCAAAATTTTTTTGATGCACTTTACTGTACTGTACGGTACAGTATTGGGGAAATATGTTTGTCACCTCAGTTAATTTAAGGTAATTTCTATTTATTTTGTTTACGTTTTAGTCATTTACATTAAAAACACACTGTTTTTGGTAGTATAATAAGGATAAAAGGTTAAAAAAAACGTGATTCCCAAAAATTATAACAGAAAAAATGGAATTCCCAAAAATTAAAACGTAAAAAAAGGAATTTGGGAAAAAATAAAACGGAATTTGGGAGGAAAAAATGAAACGGATTTTATAGGGCCCTAGAGAAGAGGAAGGAGGCAGGGGATGAGATTGAGAATATCAACAACAATGCGTGCAAAACGAAAAAAGAAAGTTCAATGCCAAATGGCTGACTGGTCGTGAATAGCTTGTGTTTGATCACGAAAATGTTGTCACGTTTTTCACTGGAAAAAATTTGGCTAGTGGAAATTCTGATTGGCTGGTAACTTTAGAAAGTAATAATAAACATAAAGATGTTTGATTTTAATTTGAGAGAAGTTTTTATGACTCTAGCCTGTTTCAATATTAAAATGTAATTAACTGTTGCAGCTTTGAGGGTCACCAGGCGGCAGTAGCTCAGTCAGTGGAGACTTGGCTTGGGGACTGGAGGGTGGCCGGTTCAAGTCCAGCTACAGACCACAAGGTCACCACTAGGTTACTGCTGAGGTGCCCTTGAGCAAGGCACCGAACCCCCCCATGTGTGCTCCCCGGACGCTGACATAGCAAGACGCTGACATAGCAGCCCACTGCTCCTAGCTTGTGTGTGTGTGTGTGTGTGTGTATGTATGTGTATATTTAGAATGTGCAGCTAGTGATGGGTTAAATGCAGAGGACAAATTTCCGGTGTGTTTCATGTCTGACAAATAAAGATTCTTCTTCTAAAAGGGTTAGGAATCTAACCATTGCAGTTTGACAAAAAAGGGGCCAAACAGCATGTTGCACAGGGCCCCCAGAAAGACAGAAACGATGTCATGTCCTGTAATATTTGTGTTGTGTTTACAGAGGTGCTTGAAGAGGCTGGGTGGAGCTTTCTGTTGTCCTGCTCTTCACGCTACCTGCTGCCAGATGATTATATCTACTAGATGTGGTACAAGGCTCCACTCAGACCGTCGCTCTCTACGACTTCTACTTGCTTCGTTTTTTTTTCTCAAAGATATTTTTATTGAGTTTTTACACAAATATAAAGTACAAGTATAAAGATTACTACAGGGAGTTTGTAAAATGCACAGTCAACACATAGGTTGAGAGAGATGACCCTGTTCATCCACAGTAAGGATTAAAAACACAACAACACAGAACAAGAGCACAAAACAAGAAATCTTAGAGTAAACATGACATCTCTCAACCACTGAGCGCAGATGGGCGGGACAGCATCCTTCCACATAAGCAATATTGCACGTCTGGCCAAGAGAGAAGCGAAAGACAGAGTTCGCCGTCTAGCTGGGGTTAGGCGCTTATCGACCTCGCCCTGGTTCCGAAAAGAGCGATCAGAAGGTTGGGTTCTATGTCCAAATTGACAATTAGGGATAGGGTTTGGAAGACTTCCCTCCAGTATTTCTCACGGCTAGAACATGTCCAATACATGTGAATAAGTGAAGCCTCCTCTCTCTTACATTGGTCACACTAGGGATCCACATCTGGGTAAAAGCGAGATAATTTGGTTTTTGATATATGGGTCCTGTGTACAACTTTGAATTGCAACAAGCAGTGACGGGCACAAAGAGAAGTTGAGTTAATCAATTTAAGAATTGTGTCCCAAATTTCCTCTGACAGAGATTGATTCAGATCTTGCTCCCATGCAGTTTTAATGTCTGCCATTCCTGGAATGTTGGGTCCAGTAAAGAGGGTTGAAAAAGATGGCTGGCAGAAATGGAACTCGAGAGGCAAAAATCAGAGAGGCCAAAGTGTCTCCTGAACTGAGCCCACACCATCAGCGTGTGCCGGACGACTGGATTATCTATGAATGTATTTGGCGGGAGAGGAAATTTAGATCCAAGAAGTGCTGGAACTGAAAGGTTTTTAGTAGAGCCCAACTCCAGTGACACCCATGAAGGGCAGTCAGATTGATTGTGAAAATATGACCAAAACGTGAGACCGCGGATGTTGGCTGCCCAATAATAAAAAACGAAAATTAGGCAGTGCCATACCTCCCTCTACCTTAGGTCTTTGGAGATGGACCTTACTTAGCACTAAAGGATTTGGGAAAAGGGAAAAGGGAAAAGTTCAAACAGGGAAAAGTTCAGATTTGTACAAATTTAATTTGTATCCTGAGAACTGGCTAAACTCATTCAGTAGAGATAACTGGGCGGGTAGAGAGCCATCCGGATGTGAGATAAAATGTAACTAGTCGTCTGCGTACAGAGACACCTTATGTTCTACTCCATTCCTCCATATACCAGAAATATTCTTGCAGCTGCGGATTGCTATTGCCAATGGCTCTATGGCCAAGTCAAATAATAGGGGGCTTAGGGGACACCCTTGTCAGGTTCCTCGATAAAGATTGAAGGGTTTTGACAGCTGAGAGTTGGTAAGAACCGAAGCAGTGGGGCTCGAGTATAGTAATTTTATCCAGGTGCTAAAATTTGGACCGAAGCCAAATTTGTTCAAATACATAGGCCCACTCTATCTGGGCAAATGCCTTTTCTGCACCTTAAGAAAGGACACATTCAGGAGTTTCACCAGAGGGGAGATATAAAATGTCAAATAGCCGACGTATGTTGAAACAGGAGTATCGATTTTTGACAAAGCCAGTTTGGTCTTCAGATATGACGGATGGTAAAAAGTTCTCCAGCCTTCGGGCCAAGACTCTAGCCAGAATTTTAACATCAACATTTAATAAAGAGATTGGCCTGTATGAAGAACACTACATTGGATCTTTGTCTTTCTTTGCAATAAGGTTGATACATGCTTCGTAGAATGATGTCGGAAGCTTACTCTGCTTGAATGAGTCAGTCAACACTGTGCTTAGCTGTGACGAAAGTAGTGAAGATTTTTCACCGTGGACATAGAACAAACTCTTACTCTTCGAAAGTTGGTGCTCAGCAAGGTAAGTTGAGGCCAGGTTAAATTTGGTTTGAAGCTCCACTCACGTTTTATATAGGTCAGGGTCAGTGATGTGCACAGGAGGGGGGCAGGGGGTGCGGTCGCCCCCTCTTGTGGCCCAGTTTTTGAAGAACGCGCGCTAAACTGCCCCCTTGGCTGGTTATAACATGATAAACTGCCCTCTTGGGTGGCAAAAACGTTCGCTAAAGTGCCCTCTTGAGTGGAAAAAACACACTAAACTGCCTCCTTGGCTGGTTAAAACATGATAAACTGTCCTCTTGGGAGGCAAAAACGTGTGCTAAAGTGCCCACCTGGTTGGCAAAATACAACTGCCCTCTTGGGTGGCAAAAACGCATGCTTATGTACCCTCTTCGGAGGCAAAAATGTGTGCTAAAGTGCCCTCTTCGGAGGCAAAAATGTGTGCTAAAGTGCCCTCTTGGGAGGCAAAATTGTGTGCTAAAGTGCCTTCTTGGGAGGCAAAAACACATGCTAAAGTGCATTCCTGGTTGGCAAAACACACTAAACTGCTCTCTTGGGTGGAAAAAAACACTAAACTGCTCTCTTGGCTGGTTAAAACATGATAAACTGTCCACTTGGGTGGCAAAAGGGCATATTTAAGTGCCCTCCTCATTGTCTAAACACCCTAAACTGCCCTCTTGGATGAAAATAAAACACTTAATTGCTCTCTTGGGTGGTTAAAACAAGTTTAAGAGCAATCCTGGTTGGCAAAACATGATAGTTTTTGATATTATAATTCATAATATAATTTATGATATCTTTTGCAAATGGCCGATGGGCTAATAATTAAGTTACCAATTTTGCATTACTAAATACTAGTGTATGTAGCCTGGAAGTGCTATTATTAGGTAGAGATGCCTATCACATGTTTAAGCCTCGGCTGAGGAGCTAGCCTTGCAAAGTCTTGTGGGAATAGCTTTTTAAAGCTAGCCAGTAAAATTAAAAGTGGGGTTAGCATTGCATATCAGGGTTTCCGCCAGGTTTAAGTTGACCCCCTGCCAGGCTAAGCATTTGGGATTTTTTATTCTATTTACATTTTTTAAAATGGTTTTCTTTAAAATGCCTTTTTAAGTGCACGGCTCAGTCGGAAACATATACAGCGGCTTGCAGAAGTATTCACCCCCCTTGAACTTTTCCACATTTTGTCACGTTACAACCACAATCGTAATTGTATTTTAATGGGATTTCATGTGATAGACCAACACAAAGTGGTGCATAATTGTGAAGTGAAGAGAACATTGTTGAACAAACAACATCATGAAGCCCAAGGAACACACCGAACAGGTCAGGGATAAAGTTGTGGAGAAGTTTAAAGCATGGTTAGGATATGAAAAAATATCCCAAGCTTTGAACATCTGACAGAGCACTGTTCAACCCATGGGATGGGAAGATGGATGGAGCCAAATACAGGACAATCTTGGAAGAAAACCTGAGACTGGGGCAGAGGTTAACCTTCCAGCAGGACAACGAGCCTAAACATACAGCCAGAGCTACAATGGAATGGTGTAGATCAAAGCATATTCATGTGTTAGAATGGCCCAGTCAAAGTCCAGACCTAAATCCAAGTGAGAGTCTTTGGCAAGACTTGAAAATTGCTGTTTACAGACACTCTCCATCCAATCAGACTAAACTTGAGCTATTTTGCAAGAAGGAATGGGCAAATATTCCAGTCTCTATATGTGCATCGCTGGTAGAGACTTACCCCGAAAGACTTGACGCTGTCATTGCAGGGAAAGGTGGTTCTACAAAGTATTGACTCAGGGGGGTGAACTTTTGCACACCACACTTTTCTGTTTTTTATTTTTAAAAATGTTTAAAAACCATGTATCACTTTCCTTCCACTTCACAGTTATGCACCACTTTGTGTTGGTCTATCACATAAAACCCCATTAAAATACATTTACATTTGTGGTTGTAACATGACAAAATGTGGAAAAGTTCAAGGGGGGTGAATACTTTTGCAAGCCACTGTATGTCCATGCTTCATCATAGTTTGTTTCTTTTGAGGTGTCAAATCAATATTTTAAATGTGTATTGTTCCCTGTGTTTTTATCACAGAGCCCTATTGGGTGAAGAAAACACACTAAACTCCAGAAGACTAGTAAGATCAAGAAATACTATGAAACATTACTGTTGCATTGACTTTTATGTTGGGCCTCTTTTTGATCTATGTCGAGCCAGAACTGTATCTCACAGAACCAGTTTGGATTATCTGGTGCTAATATGGTGTTAAAATGCACTAGAATACAGGAAATGGCATCTAATTAATTGAAAATGTTCTGGGGGAGGACCCCCCAGGGTTTTGTTTCCTTTATACATCCATGTCTCTGTGTGTTCTTCACAGTCCAATGTTGAATCTACACAGCTCTCGTGGATAGTTAGTTAGTTAGTCTGATTTAAGGCTATATAATGTGCCATTTGTATAACATATAAACATGTCTAAAGTGCCCTCGGCAACACACGGAACTTAGTGCCCTCTTCAGCGGCGAGAACGCGCTGTATGTGCCCTTTTTTTTCTTTTCGCCCTTCAAAAAGTCTGTGCACGCCACTGGTCAGGGTTTTTAACTTGAGCATACTGTTTGTCTATTTCCTTAATTTGATCGGCTAATTCTAATCGTTCTCGGTGGGCCTTTTTTTTTCAAATTTGCAAAATCATTGTCTGAGAGCAAAGTTGAATTAAAGCGCCAGTGATTTTGGACTTGAGGAAGGTCAATGCCAAAGATAGCACAACAGGCGCATGATCTGATATCACTATGCCCTGATAAGCACAGGAGTGCGCCAATGGTATCAGTTCGTTATCAATGAAAAAATAGTCAATCCTAGTGATGGTATGGTGAACGTGCGAGAAGAAGGAGTACTCTCTCTTATTTGGATGGAGGGAACGCCAAACATCAGAGACACCGAAATTGGATAAAAAGGAGTGGATGAATGAGGCAGACCTACTAATTGAGCCAGGGTTGGTAGAAGAATGGTCCAGCACGGGATCTAAGCAACAATTGAAATCCCCACCAAGTATAAGAGAGTGTGAGCTCAAATCCGGGAGAGAAGAAAAAAAGCACTCCAAGAAACCCACATCGTTTACATTTCGAGCATAGACATTGGCGAGCACCATCATTTTATTGTATAATTTCCCTAAGACAATGATAAAACGACAGTTTGTAACTGATATAACATTGTGATGCACATAGGGGATGTTTTGATCAACTCAGACTGAAACCCCCCTGGCCTTTGCTTGGAATGAGGAATGGAAGTGCTGCCCCGCCCACCGCGACATCAGGCGGGTGTTATCAGAACCGCGGATGTGTGTCTCTTGCAGAAAAATAAATGCTGGTTTAAACTGTTTTATATGTGAAAATACTCTCCTCCTTTTAACAGGGTGGTTTAAACCTTTGACATTCCAACTAACAAACTTTAAAATCTAGCCAATGTCTTTGACAGAAAATGCAAAATGATAAATACAAATGATATCAAAACTCCAGGAACATGAAGGACCTAATGACCCAAAAATGAGCTGTACATGCTTGTGCAGGTTATTAAACCAGAACTGGCATAGGAAAAGCCACCCTTACCCACCCACCCCACAACAGGACAGCTGCTGAAGAACATAGCAGCAAGCTCTTCAAAACACTCATTATTTACCTCCCACAGAAAATCTTCCTGTCACTTGCACCCAAAATCTTCGACTCCGTGCATTGACTGAATGCACTCAACACTCCTAGGACCACATGGAACTATTCATCAGAGTGCAAATATAGATAGATAGATAGATTGTCTTTATTGTCACTGAACATGTTCAATGAAATTGACTTTGCAGCTCCCATGTGCAAGAAAATACAATAAAATACAATAAAATATAAGAACTCCTTTTAAGATCTATTATGAACCGTTAACACTATAAAGTCATATAGCAGAATAAAAGAAGAAATATGCTGCTTTAAAGGTTATCACAGAATGGCTGGTTTTCCTCTCACTCGCATGTGAGCAGTTCACTGAGTTAAAGGCTGGGGGTATACTCACATACCTGCAGCCAAGGTGACTGGGATATTAATGGTTAAGTAAGCTGCTCCATACCAGCCAGGCCTGGATTAAGAGGGCATGGGCCCCTGGGCACAATTCTTGGATGCCTACCCCCCGCATACAAACACGCACACACCAGTGTTTCCCCTATAAGCACTCCCACTGCTGGTTTGTAGATTTAGGCAGATTATGTTATTTAAGTGGAGACAGTGTTTCCCCCAGATGTTTTTGTAGCGGCAGTGCTCTGAGATGGTAACCTAGCAACACTAGGGGGGCACGGGGGCATGCCCCCCAGAAGAAAATTTTGAAAAATAACCCTTTAAATGGTGACTACTGGTGAGATTTTTTAAAAAAAATTCAGTTTCAGAATTTCAGAATCAGAATCTAAGACATGAGACAAAATAGTGTCGAAGCTGACATTGCTGCTTCAAAATATGTTAACCTCTTGAGCATTACAGAACTTTTTAAACATTATTTTCTTAGATTGTTAATGGAAACAGAATCTGTTTGAGAAGTTAGTGGGCCACATGACATGGAAGCTATTGAGAAAAAAAATCACAATTTCTGCACAGTAATATTCATATAAAACAGAGGAAGCACTAAAGTACAATAAAGAGCTGTGTCTCATTTCTCCAGTTTACTAATACAGGCCGTTTTTCAATACCAAGTACGCCAAGTTCGAACTTGTGAACTCCGGGAGTCTGGACTTGCGGAGTTCAGTTGGAAGAACGAACTCCGCAACTCCGAGGATGGGAGGACGGGAGAACCTCCCGCCATTGCTATCACGAAGTGCATTCTGGGATACGTAACTTTCCAAAGTCCACACAAGTCTCCTACGATGCATCCTCAATGAAATGGGCGGGGCAAGAACACATCCGGGGTATTCGACTGTACTTGGCCAGATGCAAACTTTGAATTGGAACAGTACTTGGTCCGACGCTGATGACGTTTCTCAAGTCCACAAGAACAGAAGTACAGAGAAGAACGCATATTGAGAAACGGCTACAATCTGCTGCTGGTTTGGAGTCACGGGGTCACATGACATGGAAGATATTGGAAAAAACCTGCTATTATTTTGTATTAATATATATTCATGCTAAGTAATTTAATGACGGTCCCTAAATCAGTCTCAGTGATTCAGTGCCATGTTTTGGGAGGTGAGCTAACCGTCCTCCTGCTGCTCAGACTGGGTGAACCTCAGTAAAGTCTCGGCTGGACCCGACTAATGCAATTAATGAGAAGTTACTAGCTCAATATGAATTGTCCAGTTTGCATAATAAAGGAGTGAATGAGTGAAAAAAAGTAGAGCAGGCAGGAGCTCTCGCGCGTTGCATCTACTCCATGTGGCAGCCGACCGGAAGTCTCTCTACTTGCTTTGTTTAGTGCTCTTGTAAGACTAACTACTCTCGTGCTCTCTCTAGTGATCACCAACCCGCCGGCTTCCTGTGCTCCTTGCTCCAGCCATCCAGCCCTTCACACCTCCACAGTCAACTGTGCGTATTGGCGCACCATACTACCACCGTCACCATGAGCTACAGCTCCTGCATCCCCCACCTCCGCACTACCAGGCGGGGACTCCACCTGGAGCGCTCAACTACCGTACTATTGGATTCATATTGAAATCTCTTTTGAAACTACTTCCAGCTTCAGTGTCCACATTTGGGTCTTCACTCCAGCCAGCCTAACAAACGGCCCTGGTGAAATCACTGGATGTCGGCATAATGTGGAGACAGAATCAGAAACTCCTGAACTGACCGAGAGCTTCTGTACTGTGCCTAAACTAAACCAGACCATAATCACAGAGCTGCACAACATGAAACTGAAACTTCAACACAAACAAATGTAAAGTTTCAATATAACTGCTGTTTACAGTAACATGCACTTCCAGCCACTGTTCTGGTGATTGGGTTGCTCACTTCAATGATGACATGAATGAATGTCTCACACTGACTCTATCAGAGGAGGTCATTGCTTACTGCAGGTGGAGAGTCTTATTAAAGACCACCATCATTAGTTAAATGTTCTTTCTCTCTATTAAATGAGATTCCTCTGTAAGCAGTTGAGTAAATTATCAACATGTGAGATCTCCTCAGTGTGTTCAACAGGTGGCATCCAACAGCACCTGCTTTAGTGTTCAGATGTGAGAGGAAACAGGAGAAAACAGTCACTGCCTGTTTCTTCTTCTTCTCATCTTTAAAGGGAACAAAGAGCGTTTGGTGAAGCACTGAGACACCTCCATTAACTTCCCTGTCAGTCTACCTACAATGCAACAGTTTCATCAGCCTCAAAGGATTACATCAGAGACACTTTTTATTTTAATGGCTGTCCTGACTAATCAGATTCAGTGCAGGGACATCAGCTGAGTCCCACATGTGAGAGTCTAAAGTGAAGCTGCTGAGATGTTACATACGCATATATACACATATACATACATATACACATATACATACATATATATGTATAAATATATATATATATATACATACATACATATATATGTATGTATATATATATATATATATATATATATATATATATATATATATATA
>CAEMYA010000142.1:547353-561310 GCA_903131615.1 Diplodus sargus | reverse complement strand
AAAGGGGGGGGGGGTAAATGGGTTGATAGATGGTGTGATTTGAGATTAAGATTTGTGAATGGATGTGTTGTTTTAGTACGTTCAATTTATGTCTTGGCATTGAAGGTGTCTGTGTTGATGTGTATGTTTTCCGGTAGTGGGTCAAAATAATTCATTTCAAATTCAATTCCACAATGGTGATAATCATACTTATAAAAACATAGTCGTAGTGGTAATAATAGTAATAGTTATGATAGTAATAGAAATTAAATAAAAACAACAACAACAATAATACTACTACTTTTAACACTAATAACACCAATAATGATAACATCATTAATAATGATAATCATAATAGCAATAGTAGAAACTACCAATTTATGCCTTATTAAATGATATTAAGAGTCAGGATGCGCCGGTGATTCTATTAATGTTTTAAAACATAAGGGAGATTAAGTAGCTAAATAAGTAAGTAGTAGAGTAGGACAAGAAGAATAAATAAATGAATAAATGTATAAATAAATGAATAACAAAAATAGCAATAATAATAATAGTAATACTGTATGAGAAAGAGAGAGAGAAAGATAATAATAATAATAATAATAATAGTAATAGTGATAATAATAATAATAATAATAATAATAATAATAATAATAACTAAATAATAAAAATAAAAATAAAATAAAATCAACCTATGTAAACTGATAACATTGGTAGAATTGTCACCCTCTCTTGGTTCAGAAATTGACATTAGAGCAAGAAGGAAGGGAAATAGAAGAGATGATGATGATAATAATAATAATAATAATAATAATAATAATAAGAAATACTAAGTTAAAAGGAGAGTGGAGATATAGTCGGTGTTACGGTGGTGGAATTCGCTAACAGGCAAAGTCCAGATTAAGTTTGAGTTCTGTTATGAATGGAGTCCAGGTTTTCAAAAACTGTGATGTTTTCCAATTTATAAGGATGACTTTCTTGGCGATAGCTAGAGCAACTAGTATGGGTTTTGTGTGTTTTGGTGAAAATTTTAATGAAGATAAGTCACCTAGTATGCATATTGAGGGAGAGAGGGGAATGCTGCAACCCAAGATTGAAGAAAGCTTCTGTGTGACCTTTAACCAAAAGTGTTGTAAAGGTGGACAGAGCCATAGAGAATGAAGATAGTTATCTGTGGTGTCTAGGGTGCATTGTGAACATTTGTCTGTTTTAGAGAGACCCATTATAAACATTTTGCATTGAGTGATATGTGTTCTATGTAGGACTTTATATTTAATTAGTTGTAAATTTGTGTTTTTTTTTCATTTCAAATGTATTTGTACAGATCTGAGTCCAAAGGTTGGTGTTGGAGGGGACGGAAAAATCTTTTCCCCATTTAGCTGTCGGGAGGTGGACGGTATCATCTATGTAGGAGATTAATTTGTATAATTTTGAGAGTATTTTAGTGGATGTAGAGAATTTCATGATCTGTTCAATTGGTTGAGGTGGTTGAAGTGTATTGCCAGTTACATTAATTTTATTTTTAATAATCGATTTAATTTGTAGGTACTGGATAAACTGTCCCTCTCCGAGCCCATGTCTCTGGATCAGGTTGTGAAATGAAATGAATGAGTTATCTTGAAATAAGTGGTGGAGATGTGTAATTCCTTTTTGTTCCCATGTGCTAAAGTGAAGAGGAGATTTGTTAAGCTGAAGGTCCGGGTTGTGCCAGAGAGGGGTGTGCATGCAGAAGGTTAGTTGTGATTTGTGAATTTCCAGTGTTTTCCACCAGGCAGTCAGAGTTGAAGAGATAAGTGGGTTTTTAAAACAGTTGTGATGTTTGATGTTTGAGCCAATAAAGGGTAAATCTGAGATTTTAATGTTATTGCTATCTGCTTGTTCTAATTTAATCCAGGATTTTTGTGCTGTGTTGCAGTGAATCCATTTAGTTAGATATTGTAGTTGGTTTGCTAAATAATAATGATTTAAGTGTGGGGCCTCTAGGCCACCTTTGAATTTGTTTTTCTGTAAAGTTGAGAGACTGATTTTGGGTTTTTTATTTTTCCAGTAAAAGTTAGATACTATGGAGTTTAGTGTCTGAAACCATTTGTCTGGGGGTTTTATTGGAATCATTGAAAAGAGGTAGTTAATCTGAGGTAGAATTTTCATCTTTATGGTTGCTATTCGGCTGGTTAGAGAGAGAGGAAGACTTATCCATCGTTTTAGGTCATTGGTAATTTTTTCCAATAGTGGAGTGTGATTGAGTTGAGTTAACTCTGACAGCCTGGAGGAGATGTTAATGCCTAGATGTCTGATATTACCAACAGTGAAAGAGCGGTGTGTGTCTTGGGTTGCAGCATTCCATGAGTCCGTTGCGATAGGAAGGATACTTCCTGGTTACAGCTTTCTTGCTGGCTGCTAATAATATTTTTAAAAGATATTTGTCCCGTACCAGTAAGTGGGATGCAATATTGACCAAATAGATTGTAGAAAAAGAG
This sequence comes from Diplodus sargus, assembly GCA_903131615.1. Taxonomy (NCBI): domain Eukaryota; kingdom Metazoa; phylum Chordata; class Actinopteri; order Spariformes; family Sparidae; genus Diplodus; species Diplodus sargus. The sequence goes on along the minus strand of CAEMYA010000142.1, from coordinate 558,854 downwards.
CAGTGTATTTCGTCACCAAAAATGTTTTGTATTACTCTTATAATCTCTTGCCAATATGATTGTATAGCTGGGCAGCACCAGAATATAGGAAAGTGGCCTGCTAGCTGTTCTCCACAGTTCCTCCAACATAGAACCCTGACTGTCTCTCCTGTCTGCACACTTTTCAACTTAGGGGTTATGAAATATCTAACCAGATTCCGCCAGCAAAAGTCTCTCCAAAGACCAGAGCTAGTGGAAGTTGACTGCACAGAGTATATATTCAGCCACTCTTCTTCTGTAATAACAGTTCCAGATTCCTTCTCCCATTTTAATCTAACCTTATCTGTTGTGTATTTGTTATTAGATCGAATACAGGAGTACAGTTTTGAGACAAGTTTCTTAGTGCCCTTCTTTTTGTACATGTCAATAAATACGTCAATTAAGTTGGTCTCACATTCCTCTGTTGGTTTTATCTCATTGTTAAAATAAGGTCTGATTTGAAGATACCTAAAGAAGTCCAATTTTTCTAACCCATATGTATCGGAAGTTTTCTGAAAACTATCAAATACTTCCTTCGATGAAATTAAGCAGTAAGAAGTGATTCCCCTACTATACCAGTACTTGAACCTCCCTTCAATCCTTGCAGGCTTGAATCCGGGGTCAAAAGCAACCCATCTCAGCAGTTTAGACTGTCTTACAAGTAATGGTGATTTACATTCCTGAAACCAAATTCGAAGGCAAGCTTTAGACCACTGATTCAATTCACTAAAATGTTGCTCATACAGTATTTTACTGCCCAGTATAGATTGTTACGGTATATCCAATTGTGAAGTTTCCAGGTCCTTCCATTTTGCCGTGTAATTTGGGTTGCAGCAGCATGCCAGTGGTCTTAACTGCGCTGCCTTATAGTAGTCTGCCAAGCATGGTAATGATCTACCCCCTTTCTCTTTAGGCAGTTGCAGTGTTTTGAGTTGAATCCTTGGTCTTCTACCCGACCATATGAATCTTGAGATCCACTTGTCCCATTCATTAAATTGTATTGGTGTAATCATTACTGGTAGAGACTGGAAAAGTCGGGGAAGTAGGTTCATTTTCATCTTATGTGATGTGTAGGCAATAAGCTTTCCCCTGATCACTGATTTAGCCGCATCCCACAAAACACTTGGCAATACTTCCCCATTATTGTTGTTATCCATGTAGTCCTTAAATTCCTTTTGTACATAGTTCTTACATGCGTTATCGTTTAAGATGCTTGTGTTAAGTCGCCAGAACGTGTTTTTCTTTTTATTGTCTAGGTGAAGGGTTAAGTAGACAGGCAAATGGTCGGAGACATCTCAAATCCCTATACTGCATTCCCTGATCCTGTGCCTGTCTGAGTTATATGTAAAGAAATAATCAATTCTTGAGTGCACTCTGTGACTTGCTGAATAAAATGTGTACTGTCTATCTGTTGGGTGGAGCTCCCTCCATACATCAATCATCCCGAGCTCTGCCAACATATTCTTTGTTACTCTAGCATTGGGAGCGGGTCTCTTTAATATGTTAGAGGAGTCCAGCTTACATTGTAGCTGGATATTTCAGTCTCCTCCAAATATTAAAACCCCAGTAGCTTCAGAAGCAATCAAATCAAAAATTACTCTAATACAGGAATTATCCTGGCCAGGTGGTATATACACATTAACGAATGTAACTTCTTTCTGTTCGAGGAATCCCTTTACAAGTACATACCGGCCTTCCTTGTCACAGAATTCAGAAACCACTTGAAAATTCACTCTATTAGGGATCAGTACCGCTAAGGGGCGTTCAGACCAAACGCGATAGACGCGAATGGAGCGGCAGCTCTACATTGAAAATCAATGTAAATGACACGATGACACGCGATTCAGGCGCCAGCGGTGCGAATGAAGCGTCTGGCGCGACGCGAATGAAGCGTCTGAAGCGACGCGAATAAAGTTGAAAATATCCAACTTTTCAGGCGGCATCGCGCCGCGACATCCAATCAGCGACGAGTTCAAGCCGACGACGTCACTTCCTTGTACGGTTGTTTACACTCAGACCAACATGGAGGACAAGCCAATTGTAACCGCAGCTCACCTCAGACAGATGGACAGGCGCTCCGCAGCTGGTGTCCAGGCGGGAGATCCTGGCACCGACCTGAGCTAACAGGTCCTCGAACTGGACTCCCCGGGCCTGAGGTACCGATGGAACCGGTCGTCATCCAGACGGAGCTCCTGGAGGAGACAGTGAAATTCCCCCAGCTCCGTGCGTCTCCGGAGGACTTCATGAACCCAGACACGACGGTAGGTGGTTTTCTGGCATTTCTGGGACTTGTACAGCAGGTACAGTGCAGCATCGGTGGTGATATAAGCCATGATCGACGTCGAAAGAGAGCGGGTTGAGAAAGACCGGTTAAAAAATGAGCGGGCAAGCGCTTCGTCTTTTTTTCTCAAACGCGAATGAAGCAAATGACGCGAATAGTCCAAAATGATCAAGCGGCACGAATGAAGCGTCTGAAGCGATTGTATTCGCATGTAACGCGTTCGGTCTGAACGCCCCATTACCCCTCTTTTTCTCCCCTTCTTATAACATGAGTAAAATATATTTCTGAAGCCATATTTTTTTTAACTTTTCATGTTCAATTCGGTTGAGATGGGTCTCCTGCCAGAATATTACATGTAGTTTTTCCCTTTTCATCTTTGCAATTACCTTGCCCCTCTTGATCGGATTGTGTAAGCCATTTACATTAAGGGTAACTACTCTATATTCCTGGCATTGCATTTAATCCCACAGTTAACACAGACAGGTGCCACCAGAGCCCCCCTTCAGTGCAATCTGTGATATCCCTGAGGGTGTATCCGTGCACTAAGATCGCCAAGATTCAATCTCTCTCCCACAAATGTCGGTCAACTATATTCATTCTATGGGCTAAGGGCGGTCCCACACAGTAATAAATCAAAGGTTTAGCTGGGCATTAAGTTAAGAGCTGGTAATAATGTATTAAGTGAAAATGAGGAATGAAGAAGAAAGTAAAAACAAATGGGGCTCAGTCTTAATGGGGAGGGAGAAGTCAGCCAAAAGCAGACAAAAGGTGGCATATACATTTTCCTCCCTCCCCAAACCCAGTGTCAGTAATGTTTTTAACTAGACTGTAGTTCTCTTTTGAGTCTCTGCTATTACAGCACAAGATTGTTAAACAGTCAGTTACCTCCCAGTTCCGTTATCACTCAGTGCGTTTACATGCACAGTTTAGTCGGATTATCAATCGAATAATCTGGGTGCTTTAATTCGACTATGAGAAATCCGATCCGGTGCGATTTTAGTCAGACTAAGGTGTATACATGCATCTTAAAGATCCTACCATAGTCAGACTAACCCAGTATTCGGTTTTCTTGAGTGTCATGTAAACGCACTGACTGGGGCCGTCACTGTCGCTGAAAACCTCGCAGCCTTTCCTTAATCCTCTCTTGATGGGACTGGGTGCTAGCTATCTTCACTGGACGCTGCCAGGTGTTTTTCCGTATTTTCTCCGGGAGCCCGGCTTCAGCAGTGCTCACATACTCAAGCGAGAAGCCTCTCTTCTTCAAATCCTCCGCCGCCTCCGCTGCGCTCCCGTACGTGACTGTTCCGCTGTCGAGGAAAACTCGTAGCTTGGCTAGCGGTGGTGTCTGAAACCGTATCCCCTCGTCCCGCAGGGTAGTCACTCCTGGAAATGCACAACCACCGACCTGGGTTGTGGATCTTTTGGGGGTTTAGGGCCAAGCGCTCTGTGACACCGTTGTATTCCAAGTTCAACTTCAGCGAGGGGCTGCAGCTCTTTTTTGATAATATTGACAATAAGTTGCTGGATGTTGTTTTCCTCAGCCCCCTCAGAGATGACATAAATGCGTATGTTATTATGCATCGAACGTGCTTCCAAGTCTGTTAGCTTCGTCCTTAAGCCATCCTGAGCTTGCAGTGACTGACTCAGCGCCTCTTTGAAGTCCATGGTCCACTCCTCGATGTTGGCTATGCGACCTTCTGCTTCGCTCACTCTTTCGGTTGTAGCTTTAAGGTCGGTCGCTACTTCACCTAGCTTGAGTTGAATTTCCTCCCTTATGTCGGCTAGCTCCCTTTTCAGGTCTTCTCTGATGCTGTCTCGAAAATTACCCAGCTCAGTTTTCACCTCCGAGACCATGGTCTTTATGTCTGTGCGGATGGTGGCAATGCTAGTTTCCATATCCACTGCTGCTAGCTCAGTTTGCTGACCACGTCCGCCATTGACCTCTCCGTATTCCTCGGCAATGGCCGCTTCTGTCGCCGTTTTGTCATCCTTTTCCCTGATTGTTTACCCTTGCCCTTCTTGTGTTTTTCCCCCTCCATCATTAGTTAGAGTAATGTTTAAAGAGTATTTGTAGTTAAATTGGGGAATAAACTCCGACCGACCGGGAGGGATTATTTATGCAGCCATCCGCTTCAGTTGCTCCACCGGAAGTCCTCCACTTTGAGTTGCCTTTTGTCTGAATTGTGCTATACAAATAAACTTGGCTTGCCTCCCTCCAACATTTGTCAAACATAATGGTTAAAGATGATTATGCAAGTAAAAGACATGCAGACATAAAATAATGAAGAAGGTAAATTATAGTAATAAAATAGAATACAAAAGTGAATTGGTTGTTATTATCCTGCCACTTCCGACACTGAGCAGCTTTCAGGTGAAAGTTGAGTTTGACACATAGTAAAACAAGAGCCTGTCACAGACCTCTCTCTGTCTGTGGGCTTGTTAACAGTTCATCAGTTCGTTGTGACTCAGTGTTACAGGTCGTCTCTTCAGCCGTGTTCCCAGCTCCCCGGGCACTTTTATTGCCTTTCTCCATCTGTGTACCAGATGAACCCGGATTTTACGTCCTTTTTTACATCACCTGACAGCTCAAGCCATTAACACCTGTTTTCATTTGTTTCATCTGCTCTGCACCTCCTCACCTCCATCTCATGTCACTGTGGATCTAATGTTGTTACTGGTTGTGAACAGTGTTGCCACAGTTACCTTGAAAAAGTAATCTGATTACTGATTACTCCTTTTAAAAAGTAACTTAGTTACTTTACTGATTACTTGTTTTTAAAAGTAACTAAGTTAGATGACAAGTTACTTTATTAGTTACATTCAGCAGCTGCCGACAACACTCCCGCCGCCTCAACATAAAAATGACAACCTGTTTTGCCAATACTCACTTTATTAGAAGTGCATTTTTAACAGTAACGTCAAGCACGGCATTGATAGTAGCAGGGAACTTGTTCATTACAGCACCAAACGAGGGCGAGTCAACTGTGTTTAGGTGCAGCATTTCCTCTACAACATACCGCGTGACCAACTTCTTCAACTCTCTCCCACTTACTTGTTTTGCACCAAGTCCAGCGTTTGTTGTTTGGGTGCTGGGGACCTCCTGCAGAAGCCGAGGCTGTGGCTTTGCTCGCAGCTCTCTGCTTAACACCACCTGGTGGGACTTGCTCTGTAAACTTAACCGTGCTGCGACTCCAAATGTTTCTTCAAATTTGATGTTGTGTTTTTGAAGCTTGATAGCACTTTGTCGCCAGCACAGAGTGTACAACAAACCTTAATATTCTCATCTTTAGCTGACATGAACTCAAAATAATGACTGTATTTCCAGCTAGAAAACGTGCATCTCTCTCCTCCCTCCATTGTTGTTTGTGTTTGTGTAGCTGCGTGGTGTTACACATGAGCTGTCCTCATGTTGAAAACGGGACTGGCCGCGTACGTGACATCACTCCCCGAGACGCAAGAAGGAAGCAAAAGTATATATTCTTACTAAGGAAAATGACAAAAATAATAGTAACGCACAGTGATTTGAATAAGTAACTTTAATCTGATTACTGGTTTGGAAATATTAACGCGTTAGATTACTCGTTACTGAAAAAAGTGGTCATTACATATTAAGTAAATTAAGTTTCTAAGTAACGCATTACTGGCATCACTGGTGGTGAACATGTCAATGTGTGAGTAATTATGGCAACATTTTCAAGAAACATTATCAAGACATAATAATAATATGATGTATTCTTTGGATGTCAGTATATTATGTCAGTATGTTATGACCACATTAATCACAATACATCTCACTCAATGATATATTTCAGGTTTTCTATCTTATAATTTTGAACACAATGTGTTCAAAACACATGAGGACAGTATACTGTCCACTGTGTTTCACATCTCAGGCTGTGACAGATGATTAGAAATATCATTAAGCTGGCAGCTAACGTCTTTGTGAGCAATGAAAATGTATTATGATTTTTTTAATTTGACAAACAAACTTGTTCTATATATCTACGTAAGATTTAACATTTTGATTCTTTATTGTTATCATCATTATCATTGTTGTTGTGACCCAATGTACTACTATTGATCGATGGAAATATTCAAATGAAGAGATGTAGAAGTTTGACACTATTTCATTATATTCAAATCATCAGAATGTTACATTTATCTTATGAACTTTCAACATTTGTGAGGCTCTACAAGAAAGTGAATGAGAAAACAAGGTGACATGTATTGAGTCTGCAAGATTAAATACAAAACAAGTCAGAGGGAAAGTTTTCAGCTGAGACCGTCTGACTGAAACACGTTCTGAGGTTATAGGAGGACCATCAACAAACATGTTGTGGAGAACAGATGTACTTTATTCTCTGTGTGATGGGAAGTGGCAGATACTGGTTTGAAAATCTATTAGGAAGAACATGAAGAAGGTAGAGCCACTGACAAACAACTAGTGACTGGTCAATGTTAAACAAATCTTATTAGAAAGAAGAACATCACAAACATTGAGAAAATAACTGAAAACTGGTGCACGATGACAAGACATATCTACCATCATGACCACACAGACATGAGCCGAAGCTAAATGTTAGCAGCTGCTGGTCAACACAACAACCTGACCGACTTGATCTTAGACACATAAATCAGTTTGTAGGTCAGTTGGTGTTGACAGATGATAACCTCCAGCTCTTATTCTCTAATTTACATCATTTCACTGACTCACTGAACAAATTTACATCCAGAACAGGAACAACATCAGCTCCACCACCGTCAGAGGAAACGATGATCCATCGGATAAACTATCAGATGGATCTACAGCTCGTCTCAGTCCATACATTCAGCTCAGTCCCAGAAACAGCACCGAGCGATCAGTCGTGAATTGAATCAGTGTGTATAGACAAGGTTCAGTAACCACACACAGACACACACACACACACACACACACACACACACACACACACACACAAACACAGTGCTCAACATCAGCAGCGTGTTTTATTTTTAAAAATTCTATTATTAGATTTTATACTTTACACTACAAGCTGAAAATACTGCTGATACTTACACTTGAATACAATTTAAAATGCAGAACTTTTATTTACATTTTAAGATTGTTTATTAGTTTAGTTATTTTAATGAAGTAAACAATCTGATAACTTCCTTGAAAACATGAATGAGTAATAAAGTTGTAATGTATAGAAATATTTGAGCTCAGACACTGAAACATGTCTTTTGTGTTTCTATTTCAGCTGGACAGCATCAAGTATTTGTAATAAATGTTGTACTTTTTATCTTCTCCACTTATCAGTAATGAACTTAAGATTACAAGACAACGAGCGACATGAAACAGAACTGATGATCTGTAACATCTTTTGAAATGTGTCCTGGATTAAATTCCTCACTGAACAACAAGAAACAAGAAACGACTCTGACTAATATAATAAAAACTTATTAGAAGAGGATTTCTCCTCATGTGGCAGCTGATACAAACACTATAAAGGATCCTAGTAAAAGGTTTAATTAACTGTGACCTTCACAGCTTTGTTTATGACTCCAGTCTGAATGTGAAAGTGAAGAAAGCTGAGTGTGACGAGGAGTTTAGCGAGCGGCAGCCTCTGTGCTGTTTATAGACTTCATGGTCTGATGTGTCTGATGTGACTGAAGCTCCTCCGGCTCAGAGTCCCACCCTAAAAACAGACCAACATCACATCACAAATATCTCTGTGAAACTTTACGTAGCATGTGATGAACACAAAGCATTTAAATCCTTCAGCCTGCAGACAAGAAGCCCCCTCCACCTCCACCCCTCTGTCCTCTATTTGTCTTTATTGTGCCATAAATACCCCCCACCCCCCACCCACCCAGCTCATCTCCTCACACAGCGGTTTATCCACAGTTTAAAGTGTTTTCTTACTACAGGGAGTCAATGGCCTTTTTATATCTCTGTTGAGGTTCAAAACAATCCTGGGGAGAAAAAGGAGCTTTATATAGGAGGACAGTAAATCTCACAACAAGCGGCCTCGTCTCACACTCTCCATCTCAGCCTTCAACCATCAACCACATTTAACATGCCAGTGAGAGTCAGCTGATTCTCCACCCGAACTCCGACACAACAAGCCCCAGTGTCTTCAGATTATATGGCACTTATCTCTTCTGAGCATGAACACAGAGACTCTTAAGTTCAGCCTTTGACGTTGGCCTGTCAATAAGTTCAAGTGTCAGCCTTCAGTCTTTGAAATTAAAGTCAGAGTCACCACAGTTCATGTTTCAGTCAGCAGGAGACAAGCCAGAGACCACAGTATGAAACTGGGTTTCAACATTTGTGAGCAGGAAACTAGTGTGACCAAGACATCAAGACGTCTCCAGCCCTGTTCAAGGCGACACAAACAGATATTTTAGCGAGATTTGGGGAAGTTGTGGTGTTTGTGGTGCTGAACAGGGTCTATTAATGAGACGTTGTGACATTTTCCAGCCATGTTTGTGGAGACAGAACCAGGTAGTTTAAGACAAGACATGATCTTTTCCGAATCCTAACCAAGTGGTTTTTGTGTCTAAACTCCAGTTGTGTTTGTGGTAAGATATTTTTGACAACATTGGAACATTTGCCGTGGAGTGGTGTGCAACATGTCGGGAAATTTTTAGACGTGTTTGTGGTGCTAAAACCAGGTGTGGCTAAATGCTCTGACATGTTCCAGCTGTGTTTGAGTTGAAGAAAACTGACATTTTTAAGGAGATGTCAGCATAATTTCCCACTATTTAGTGGCACAAAACCAGAAATGTAAGGATATTTTCAGCCAGGACATTTCCACAAGAATTTGCAGCAATGAATCTGGATGTTTCTGCAGAGAAGTCTGAACGTACAGTACAAACTGGTACATTTTTGATGAGACATGGGACATTTTCCAGACGTGTTTGCAGCAACTAGACTGGTCAGTTTTGACAAGGATGTCTGTGGTGAACCAGATAGTTTTGGCCAATCCATGATATTTTCTCACCCTAAACCTAACCACACAATGAAAACACAGTTGTCATGACAGAAAACTGAACCTAAAGAAAAGTTGCAGCATGACGACATCTGAAATTTAGACTTGTTAGAACTTTTCAGAAACATACATGTCCAACATCTGTACAATGAAATACTGTGACTGACCTGAACAACCTGCTTTAAAATGCGAGGTCACGACTCTCATCTCATTTTACTGTTGTTACTTTAATGGCTCCCCTCAGACAGCGAGACACCTCAGTTTGCATACAAACAGTTTCAAAAAGGACAATTCACTGCTGACATCTATCTGTCTTCTGGTCCCTGAGTATTTGTTTCAGGATGAGACAAGTTTGACATATTTCAGCCTCGATCATCAACACTTGACATTTCTGAAAGTGATGTTGTATTGATTTCCTTCCTTCCTTACTTCCTGCCAGTTTTTCTGTTTATTTCTAAAAAACTCAGTTTGATGAAAAGAAGTTCTTGTGAACTCTTTCTGAGCCAAAGGTTTAACTTCACAAAGAGGCAGAAGATTTCTGTTTACAAAAAGTTGGAACATGATGAAGAGAAACCTGTTCATTCATCCTCAAAATCCTCTGCGTCTGTCATCCATTCTCTTCCTCCTCTTCCTCCTCTGAGATCAGTCGATCTCTCTACCTGTTCAGTCCTCCTTCATACATTATGAAGCACTGAGTCCTGACACAGACGTATTTAAACCTGCTCTCATCCCTCCAGACTGTCTGCAGGAAGACTCAGAGAAAAGTCTGAAGCTGGTTCTTACTGTTTCTCCAGTGGAGGATGAAAATAAGGCAGCCGTAACCAGACAGACTGAGAGAGAGGAAGAGGAGGAGGAGGTGAAGAGGAGACTTTAGTTTTAAAGATGTAGATGCTTTAATGAAGCTCATGCATCTTTTAAAAATTTCTCAAAAGGGAGAATTTATCTAACGAAGCCTGGAGCCGTGAGACAAACTTCACATTAAAGGTTTCGTTGTTTCAGCTGATATTTTGGGCTAATATCTTGCCCTGGCCTTCTAGATAAAGGAGGGTTTGTGTTTGCACTTTTAAACCAATTAGCCAGTTTTAAAGAGGAGCTTGGAACTATTTATGTATCCATTAAAAAAGATAGAAATCAGTAAGAGATTAAGAAAGGAAAAAGATAAAGTTTAATTCCAAATTTTGAGAATCAGGCTTAAATCAGGTTTAAATCTGTAATTAAAAAAGAAACCTTAACTGCCTCACTGCTAGCTAACAAAGCTTCACGTCTGGTGGTCAGGTACGATCCCTCATCGGAGGGAAGGTGTTTATGTCTAATAGTAAGTGAATTTTTGTGATTGGATATATATAGACACAAACAGTCAAATTCCCTCTGAAGCAGCCTGAAGTGAAAGCAGAACAGAGTTGTTGGGTTAGGAGACACTTCATAAACTCTGTGAAACTCTGTCTCTGACTAATTCTTCATTATTTTGACCTTCTTGTAAATTCAGCAAATGTTCTACATGAACTTCTTTCTGTCTTTGTGAAAAAAACATGGAGTCTGTTTGTCCCAGTGATGGATGGGTTTGTTTCATATATAGCAGGAAGTGACATCACATCACAGGTGGTCACTCAGGCTCTTCTTCTACTCTACTTTCTCCTGAAATTTTGTTCACTAGCAAGTAGCGGAAAGTCGAAAATAAAGCATTTTAGCGTAGCAAGATCACTATAAAAAGTCCACACATTATATCTAAAAGAGGTTTTTGCAACATTGACGTTGATAATCTACTCCACCTCCCTCAGTTTGGACTTATTCTCTCTTTGTTCTCTCCTCTCAATTTCAAAACTGTTCAGAGAAGAGAAGAGTGTTGAACTCTACATGGATTTATTTTTTGGATCCTCTGCTTGCGGTTTATTTTAAATCTTGATGTGTCAAGACCTCCATCCTTCCTCCCCTCCATCCTCCTTTCTCCATTCGTCCTTCTCTCCATCTTCTTCCTTCCATCCTCCCTTCCCTCTAAATTCTCCTTCTAAATTCACCTCCACCCCTCTCCCCTGTGTTACCACGGTAACAAGACCAAAAAGGGGTGGAGCAACAGTTTATTAACTAAAATGATGTCACCTCGAGCTGCACACTGACTCCTAACGAAAATGTGTGTCTGCGTGTTTGTTTCCTTTTAGGATGCAGAGGAGGGCCAATTTAAGTGTGTGTGTGTGTGTGTGTGTGTGTGTGTGTGTGTGTGTGTGTGTCTA
>CAEMYA010000142.1:530428-543542 GCA_903131615.1 Diplodus sargus | reverse complement strand
TTGCACTGCTTCTGCTGCTAAATGTTTTCTCCAAAAGAATACAGACTTAATAAGGAAGGACTAAAGGACTGGAACAATTCAAGCCACTTGCTGAAGGTTCATGAGGACAGCCAGGAGCACAATGCCCACATGGCAACATGGAAGGAGTTGGAGGTCGTTTTGCAAAGCGGCTGACAACAGATAAGTGAGAGATGGCACTCTGAGGCTGAGAGTAGGGATGTGCATCTTTAACACTGAAGCGATACGATACGCATCTCGATACACTGCCAACGATACGATACATTAAAGATTCATATAAAACAACCACCGAGATACGATGTGATTCTCCCACCTACTGCGATACAGTACAATTTGGTTTAATACAATGCGATACAGTGCGATACGATGCGATGCAGAAGAATATTGTACAATGGAATACAAAGTGGTGCAGATAGTTCATGTTCACTCTTTATTTCTACAGTGTGTTTCACACTTTCAACAGGGACAATGGGAATCTAAACTCTAAGCAGTGGTGCCTTTTGTCAGTTATAAGCTGCTGAATGAATGCAGATGTTATACAGATTGACACACATGTTGTCACTGCCCACGACTTGTTTGAAATGGGTCCATATCTCCAACTTTCCTCCAAACTAGCTCAAAGTTAATTCTCCTGTTTTTCTTTTTTTCTTTACATTTTTAAGCTCCATGTTGCACTTAAGCTACACAATCAGTGATGCCAGTAATGTGTTACCTTAATCTGACCACTTCGAGTAATCTAACGCGCTAACATTTCCAAACCAGTAATCAGATTAAAGTACTTATTCAAGTCACTGTGCGTTACAATTATTTTTGTCACTTTCCTTGGTAAAATATCTATTTTTGCTTTCTTCTTGTGTCTCGGTGAGTGACGACATGTATGCGAAAAGTCACGTTTTCAGCACGAGGACAACTCACGTGTAACCACGCAGCGACACAAACACTAACATTGTGTTAGCAGCAGCACCTCCGTTGGTGCTAACCACTGGAGCCGAAGGAGACCTCTCTGTCACATTAACACCATGCCGTCGCTTCAGGTGAGAGCTTAGATTGGTTGTTCTCCCTGTGTGTTTAATCACGGCACGGCACATTTTATAGATGGCATTTCTCAAGCTGACCATCTCTTTTATAAAAGCTGAAGTGTCCACAAACACCAGACTTGTAAGTGACTGGCGAGTGTGTCTCTTCTTCATCCATGCTTACTTTATCTCTGACCAGCTCTGATTTCCAGCCTGCTGTTTAGTGCTCTGCTCACCAGCCTCCAATTCACGTGAGATGTGACTCTGGCTGAATTGGCCGTGGTGATGAGAACAGAAACAAGCACTTGGTCCTACTTCTAAATTTGTTTATTTTAAGTATAGATACGAGTCGGATTTTATCGATGCAGAGATTTTATATATGATACATCTTGAGCTCATCCGGATTTTTTTACCTATGCACACTTCAGTCATCGATGCAACCACATCGTAAATGTTCATACGGATGTACCGATGCGAATCGGTGAATCTTACCATCCCTTGCTGAGAGATAATATGTTTGCGTAATGCCTTATTTATATTGTATTTTTATCACTTGTTTCTTTCTTCAGTTTTTATTTGGTGTGATATTTTTGGCTTAAAAGAAATAAAATCTTGAATATATACACGCAACTTCTGTGTGAGTGTATGAAAAAAGTTATTTGTGAAATTTACTGCGATGCAAGGGGGCGCTGGCTAAGATCTTGCCTAGGGCACCAAATTACTCAAGGCCGGCACTGCTCCCCAAAACAGTTTCCAGCATTTTAACTACAATAATGGTATCTGGTTCAGAACAACTCTAGATTTAGCTCTCTAAACCATGTAAGAAAACAGTCCCTCCTGACACTATCTTGCAGAAGCATCTTCACTCTATCCTGGATTTAACTAACCCCAAGCCAGCTGTGATTGGTTTAAAACAAGCCATTAAGGCAGGATGAGGATCGGTGCAGCCAGACCTTTCTCCTGCGCTGTGGAGACGCTTCACATGCCTCCCTCCTAGATTAGACTGTCCTTATTTTGGATTGAAGTAAATGAAAAGTTTAATCTCACTTTGTCTGTCAGTGTGTCTCTGTCACAAACATGAGGCTCTGCAGGAATCCTTACAATGACATCACTGAATATTTTTATGTTTTCTGCACCAAATCTTAAAACACACACATGCACACGCGCGTGCACACACACACACAGACAGACAGACACACACACACACACACACACACACATACACACACACACACACACACACAATCCCCCTTAAACACCAACAACAACTTGAGCAATCGGTGACATCACGGTTTAGCCTCCCGCTTGACCAATCAGGGCCCAGTTGGACTCCCTCTGGGACCCAATCATCTGGCTCTGAAAGGTCGCTGGGAGGTCACACATGTTTCCATCAGCCAAGCGAAGCTGTGGCCCGTTGGGCCCTGCAGAGAGTGTGTGGTTTGTTTTGGCGTCCTGGAGGTGCCAGCTGGGTGGAGCTTACCACAGAGCTCAGTGTTAATGAGGAGCAGACGGAGCGTAGACTGCTTCTCACTTCTTACTGTCAATATTTACTCAGAGTTCTTCGCTTTTTGAGCCTCTCCAGTTTCACAGACATTTTTTGAGTTTGACCATTTCAACAGCCTTAAGAAGAAAAGAGAGATTTCTTTGCTGTGTTTAAAGCGTCTGAATGAGTGCGAGGCCGCCGTGTGAGCCTGAAACAAGCTGCAGACACTGTTGTGGATCAGTTTCTCACAGAGAGGCGGTCAGCTCGTGTTGAGCTGACGGAGTTTCAGCTCAGTCCAACTGAGATTCAACAGCACATGAGCTTCAACTGAATGTGACTGAGAGAGAGCTGTTGAGTCGACTCTGTCTGGATGTGGTAAAGCCAGACTTTGACAAAACAAATTATGTATATAATGGGATCATTAAATCCTGATACATATGATCTTGTGAAGATAAAAAAACATTATTTGGACAGTGACTGATACTGGAATGAAAGTACAATTTATTTTTAATGGAGGATTTTAACTTGCTACTTTCTACTTCTACTCACACTGAGTACAAGCAGATTTTAACGGGTTCTGAAGCTCTAAATTTGAAACCGATGCCTCGATATGACCTACATCAGAAAATACATTTCAACTGGTTTTATTTATTATTCTTATTGCCGGCCAACAAGTCGGACTTGCCACAAATGAGATGAGGCAATTTAAAGCATGTAATGACTGTCCAATTCAGTCACTTGGTAGGTGAGAGGTTGACGCTTTTCCATCGAACAGAAATGAGAGTTTGTCTTAGGTTTCTTTGTTGTCATTTATTAAAGTTGCACATGAATGCTGGTACTTACATTTTAGGACTCTGAGGTATACAGTGATATTTCTTGTCCTATTGGGGCTTAACGATGGCTTAATGGTAGAACTCGTGTGTTCCCTTCACCTACTACCCAAAACTAACCTAAAATGATCTGTATACACCTGGTTCCCATCTAAAAATCAGTGACACCAACCAAACTTTCCCCAGTGGTCAAAACAAACACACACACACAAATGGCTCCTACAAAGTATGAAGCCAAGGGCTGCAAAAACTTCACCTGACTTGAGCCTGGAGATAATGACTGTACTGACAGTCTGGCTGAGCTGTCCCTTGAAGGATGAGATGCTTTAAGTGCAGACTTTGAGACGATCGCTGCCCAAGGCGTCCTCCAACCAGACCGAACTTCACCAGAAGTGATGCGATCGCTCCAGTCGAGAGGCAACAGAGCCGCACGGGCTCATCTTAACGAGCTTGGACAGGGATTTGACAGGATTTAAAACCGATCCTGAATTCATCCTCCTGGACAGAGAGCTCAACAACGCTGCAGCTTCAGAACATACAAAGAGACAAAATACTGATTAAGAAAATGTCTTTATGTGCTGTCAGATTAGTGGAGATGCTGCAGTTCGTTAAGCTCTCAGGGCCACCATACCAGGCCTTCCTCCCTCGTGGTTTGGTCCATTTGGTGAATAAACCACAGTTTAAGTGTTGAGCTGAACCAGAGACGTTTTTCTGTCACTAACTTCCGGCTCTGTGTTTCTGTCACAGTCAGTTTCAGTGATTTTACACTTTTCATTTCCTCTTCTCCCACAGCCTAGTTTTTGTTTCCCTCCTTGTCTTCAGTTTGTTTTCATTTGTGTTTCCATTCGTCATTCTGATATCTTCTTCCTCCTGTTTTCATTTTCCTGCAGCCTGACGTTTAAACTTCCCTCAGGGCTTTTGTTTTATCTCACAGACACAGTTTGCAATTTCCTGGCTGATGGATTTAGACTGAACCGAAGTTAAAACGGAGCTCGGCTCATCTTTTACTCTGATGTTTAGGTTCCAGAGATCCTGAGGAATAAACTCAGCACAATGAGTCTCAGCAGGTTTTATTTTGCTGAAGCACTTAAAGGTTTTAAAGTGGAGAGATGTGTAACATGAATTTTACATGACTGAAGGATGTTGTACTGAGAGAGCAGGAGAACATGTGATGTGACTCAGCGGGGCAACACAACCCGACTGATCCCCCTGCAGACCTACAACACGCTCTTTATTTCACATGAACAGGTCTGAAATCAGCTGCAGCCAGCTGAGTCCAGATATCTGCAGGATAATGTCTCCACGCTGCTGGAAGATAACTGAAACTCTGATCAACTAAACTTATCAGTCTACTATCATCTTTACCACATTGTGTTTAAAGGTGCGATTTGAGCTATGTAGCTCCAAAACTCTTGGGGGCAGCATCACCTCTAACTGCTGCTCGCTGGCTGTAGCAACTAGCTGCTGTTAGCAACAAGCTCAGTTAGCAGTCGAGCCGGTGGCCCTTTAGTTTGTCACGATTGAGACCTCAGATAACGGGGAGAGGTCACCGTGGGCCATGAATGAGCCCCTTACATCTTCCTTACTCTCTAAACTGAGGATTTATGTGGACCGAACCAGCACTGCTCTGGTGAGTTTGATTCAGTCCAGTGTCTTCAATGTCACAATTCTGAGTTTCAAATGAATTCTGACCTTTTCCTCAGAAACAAACCTCAGTCTGAATGAAGTTAATGAGGCGATTAACTCTTCTGAGTTCAGTCAGAGAGAGAAACTCCAGTTCAGATGGTGGACGGTTGTATTTTTCTGTTTAGTAAATAAAACAGGAGTTCAAATATTTCCTTTCTTCACCCTTATGAGTTTATTTTGTTGACTCATTAGACTCAGTAGTGAACTGGCTGCTTTCACATCTCCAGCTTAAACTACAGTCTGCCAGACTGTCACCTCTGAGATACACAAGTGCTGTTAGGAAACAGGCAGCGAGCTGGTTGACATGCTAAGGTTTTAAACTCAAATTGTTTTATCTGTGTCAATATCTTACAAATGGCCCCTTTAAACAGTCTAAAGATATGTCTGGCAATAGATATTTTCAATTTTGTTATCAAAACTTAAATACACAATCCTCCGTTCATTTGATAAAAAAGTACAATGAACTATTTATTTGTAAGGAGTTTTAAAGATCTTCAGTGGGAGCCAATGGGCTTGGAGTTGAGAGCCACAGTCAGATTAAATACTGATGGATGGACCAACATGTTGTTGGTTTTTGAGATTTGATTTGAAGTCACTAAAAAAGTTAAAAAATTGCAATTGCAATTAAGCTGCAGCACAGACATAGCTCACTGTGACCTCCATCACTGTTACTGCAGACACACACACACACTCACTCATTCACTCACACGCATGTCCTGTTGTGATGTAACTAATAGCGTGCACACACCTCTCACTAATGGAATTTCACAGCTTTCAATGTTTCAGAGAACGCACACGACATTCTAATTTCACTTCCCTGCAGCTGTAAGAGGTTAGCATTAGCACTAAAGCTAACCATTATCACTGTGTGTATGTGTGTGTGTGTGTGTGTGTGTGTGTGTTGGGGCTCATTAGCTAAACCACTGACCTTCAGAAAGCATGCGAGAAAGCATGCGCATCAATAAGCACTCACGTTAACGGCCAATTATCCACACACACACACTCACACACACACACACACACATTGACACACGCACTGACCTCTGCTATGAGGACGACGATGACACAGTCCTCCTTCTCGGCGGCACTGAGCTCTGTCATCAGAGAGCTGAGGGTGTCGGTCAGGTAAGAGTGGACCTCCCTCTTCACACTGGGAACCCCCATCACTATGGAGACTGAAACCACACACAGGAAACAGACTTTAGGTGGAGTTTTCCTTCGACTGAGAGGTGGTGGAGGCAGCAGACAGGGGAGGAAGCTCAGAGAGAGAAAACAACTGATGAAGAGGTCAAAGATCACAGCAGCCTAAGCGACACACTGAGCTGGTTTTGTATGGCGGCATGACGTCACGGCAGAAAAAGAAACACATCAGTGTCATGTTCACAGTGTAACAGGAAACAGGAAAGACAGTTTTTAAGAAGTTGTAGAAAAATAGTAAGCGAACAACTTCTCTCTTTGACTGCTTTACAGTCGTTTATTCAACACAAGAAACTAAAAACCCTTCCAATTGAAAACAGCTAATCTCTCAATCTCCTCTGCTTCCAAGGTAGCCCACCGCTAAGTTACCGAGGCCCTCTGTTGCCATGGTTACAGAGTGAACGCCCGTGCTACCTTAGTGGTCGTCGTTGAGGACAGCGGGACGGAATCAGAATCAGAATCAGAATCAGAATCAGAATCAGAAGGGTGGTGAGGAGGCGTGTGAAACCATGGGAGGGGGGTAGGGGTCCCACCAGGTCTATGTTGACGTGGTTGAACCTCCTCTCGGGCACGGAGCCAGGGGGGCCTTGGTGTGGCGGTGCACCTTAGCGCGTTGGCAGTCCATGCAGGCGTCAGTCCAGGCTGCTAGCCGCTACCAGTCTTTGAGAAGGTTTCCTGCCTGGGTGAGAGAGGCCATGCACAGCCTCGAAAGCTTGCAGTTTCCACCCGGCAGGGACGATGGGCCGTGGCTGACCTGTGGAAACATCGCACAGGAGTGTTGGCTTCATCAAAGGCTACGTCCTCCAATTGCAACCCGGTGATCGCCATCCTGAAAGCCTGCATGTCCGGCTCAGCGGCTTGGTCTGCGGCCATGCGGGCGTAGTCAATGCCCAGGTGGACAGTTCCTGCGACGGCCCGGGAGAGACAGTCTGTGACCAGGTTGTGTTTTCCAGCAACATGCTGTATGTCCGCTGTAAACTCCAAAATGTAGGAGAGCTGACTCTGCTGGCGGGCAGACCAAGGCTCAGTCACTTTGGCCATGGCAAATGTCAGTGGTTTGTGGTCCACAACGCCAATATATTGTTATGAAAAAGTTATCCTCTCTTTTTCCTGATCTATTTGTCTTTTTCTGGCCTCCATAGCTCAATATTTTCTTCTTTCTTCGACATGTGTTCTTTTTGATGTGGAAATCTAAAATGTGCATAAAAACCTACTATCATAAATCTGAAGACTAACACTTCATTATGAATCAGTTCTTCATCCCCTCCTATGATATGACATCTTTAATAATCTTTAAATATCTATTGAAATGTAACAGGTTGTATTTGAAGATCATCCAGGAAGTAGACAGAGCCACTGAAAAGTCGCGCGGATCAGGGGATGTGAAATTCTCCCAGCAAGTTAAAACAATCTGCATGATAATGTCAAGGTTTCCAGCAAACACACAGAGCCAGGAGGTGGTTCAGGGAGCAGTTCACAAGGACCTGCAGCTGTAGAATAATCCCAGTAAATACCTGAAGCTGGAGCAAGAGGGTCATCCAGGAGGTGTGGGAATAGGAGGAACTCCCAGCAACTACACAGAGCCTGTGGCTAATCCTAAATAAAAGGATTGGGCAGGTTTTCCAGCAAATAATCAGAGCCAGAGGTTAGCTGAGGTGCCATGAGATCGTTGAACTTTCCTCAGGTTGCTCTTTACTGTTCATATGTTTGATATCATGCTCACAGCGATTAAACTCAGCACTTCATTCCTGTAAGAGGTTTCACAATAAAAGCCCTCTTTGGCATCATCTCATCAGCCAACATTTTATTTTGATGTTTTTATCAACAATCTATGAAAAATCCTGATTTTATGAACCAAACCAGACAGAACCGACATTTGGTCTCTCTCTCTCTCACACACACACACACACACATATGCACACACATGCACGCACACACACACAGTATGTTTTTCTTTAAACTGATTGTCTCTACTTGATGCTCTCGGACAGAAATGCTTTATGCTAGAGTCTATATTGTTTCAAAAACTTAAGATCTAAATCTGATTTGTCACACACACACACACACACACACACACACACACACACACACACACACACACACACACACACAGAGAGATTAAAAAACAAATTCATTTCTTTCAGTGATTCTTCTCGAGTTTTTTTTATCTCTCTGTCCTCCACCTGACTAACCTGCTTTACTCAAAGTGCATCATAAATACATTTGACTGCACACACACACACACACACACACACACACACACACACAGTAATATCTTACATTTTCTGATGTGTTTGTTCTCTGGCTCTGTATTTATGCCCTCTGTGTACAGCACACTTGTCAGGAAACGGTTTACTAAGCAGAAAAAATGCTTTACAACTAAATTAGACCTGACACACACACACACACACACACACACACATACACAGTGACCTTGGTCCAGCCTGGTTGGTTGTAGCTGTTTCATTCTCCAGGCGGTGTGGAGAGTATCGGGGGGGCCTCAGTGAACTGTTTCCCCAGGGAAGGTTGGGGCTGATTATTCTGCAGGTTCCCCAGGCCAGAGCGGAGGTATGTGTGATTTAATGACGTTTTCTTATTTTCATTCTGCCTTTAATGCATTGAATACATAAGTTCATGTGAATCGTGTTTGTGTTTGTTATCACAGAGAGTGCCGGGTGGTGTTTCACCTCCAGTGCGTCCCTGCCCCACGTGCACGGCGGGCAGCAGGCTGTCCTCTCTGTTCAGCAGGTGAGGAAGATGATGGAAGATGGAGGGAAGCTGCAGGACGTTTTTACTGCTGCTCACATTCCACAACTTCAGCCTCGTCTCCTCTGAAACCAGAACACAAGATCAAGGCGGGACCAGGTTAGACCAGGCTCATTAGACCAGGTGAGACCAGGTTGCTTTATTTAAACGAGACTTTCTGGTGACACATGACAATAATCTCCTCACTGACCAGATAGGCTGCTCCAGGTGCGGTTGATGTCTCTCAGCGCCTGTTTTTCTGCGATGGCCCTCTTGATCTCCTCCAGGACCAGATTGAGCTCTTTGGAGCGCCGCAGGTTCTCCTGTTCAGCCGAGTGGAGGCGCTCCCTCAACGCCAGGAACTCTCTCTGGTAGATGTCCACCACATCTCCTGCAACGTGGAAGAGGAGGAGAGGAAGAGGAGGAGAGGTTATTAAAGGTTTTCAGCACCTCTTAAAAACAGGCGACAAACTCCAACATGTTGTTTCAATTGGAAAATGGAAAATGTTCCTGAACATGAGTCATCACAAGATGTGTTTTTATGTCCCGAAGCTGTTTTTATTATATGAAACTGAATATTAAAGATATTCTGGTTGTCACGTAGGAACAGAAGACAGATGTTAATGCTGTTGTCCTCAGGACTGTATGGCAGCGTCATGAGATTACTCCTTAGACAGAGTAAATGTAGGACTGAACCAGCTTGTCATCATCAACAGGTGGAGAAAAAAAAGACATAATCCGAGTAAAGACATGAATCTATAAAGCATAATCCTTCATCTGCTGCCGCAAACATGGTCCATCATCCCTCCATCATCCTCTGAGTTAATGCTATGTGAAGGTAAATCTGCAGTAATCCCTGTCACACTCACTGATTTTAATATCAGGATGCTGTATCCGGCTGCGCATTGCTGATGCGGTTTGTGAAATAACAGATGACAACATGAACCGTTCAGACTGAGATAGAGAAACAGGTTTCAAAATGTTCAATTTAACTGTTAACTTTTATGCTTCTGTTTTGTTTTATTTCATTTTATAGTCAAATCAAATCTCAAAGTTTTCTGATCTGATTGTATTATTTGTTGCAATTTGTTGTTTTAATTCAGCGCAAAGTTTATTGGCAGAGGAACATTTTTTTATGTTGAATCATGTTGACTTTACAAATTACAAATTACAAATCATTATTATAAAATAAAAAGCTTTTATTATGCGGCCAATATTTGACTAATGCTGGTGTTTATTTGAGAATGTACAGTATTTGATGACCTTGAACACCGTTTACACACAAACTGCAAATGGCGGCATGTTTCATGTTTTACAAATGATGCTCACTTTAAATACATTACTGTCTCTCAGGTGCTCCAGTAAATACAGGAAATAATCTCATGTTGCAAATAGCAACAAATTCTGCATCCAAACTGAGGCTTTATGATCAATCTTTGTCAGATTTTCCAAGAAGCATCTTGACACTGGACGAATACCAAAAGCTTTGACTTTTTTTTTTTCCAGGACAAAAGCTACACATTTTAGTTCAGTTCAGTTGTCATAAGAGAGAATTCATTAAATTGAAGGTAGTTAAAGAAAAATAAATGTAAACCTGATGGTGGCACTGAGGGAGGAGTAATGGACCCTGTTTGTACCTGGTGTTGTGTATCCCAGGTGATATAGAACATAATAGAACAGTGGACAGCCGTGAACCACCACCAAGCTGCATGGCGTCCCCCATGAAACAACAAGGAGACAATATATATTTTGAGACTATGAGCAGTCACTGATATAGGCTACGTTTTTGTCACCTGTGAAGAAAGTCACCAGACTCCCTTTGAAAAAAACATTTTGAGAAGATTGTTGATTTACACTCAGTTAATGAAAGAAGAAACGTTTTACTGATCTAAATGTCACATTTTACAAAGACACTAAACAGTAACAATATAGGCTACTTCTTTGTCCCCAGACTGCCTTAACAATGTGTCAGTTTAGTGAGTTGTTGAGTTGGAGACACTTTATAAACTCTGTGAAACTCTGTCTCTGACTCATTCTTCATTGTTTTGACCTTCTTGTAAATTCAGCAAATGTTCTACATGAACTTCTTTCTGTCTTTGTGTCTGTTTTTCCAGGTGATCTTTATTTGCATGTAGAGCAGACAGTGATATCTGTTCACAGGTGCTCACTCAGATGTGTGTTAATGTCAGGTGTGAACACACTGAATGAAGAGGATTCATCCTCTGAATATTCATGGTAATCTGACCGTTACCTTGTGTTTTCCTTGAAATATACTGTTAGTGTGTTCTGTGTTTCTGTCTCTGAGCTGAACTTTAATAGATGGAAAGTAAAAACACTCTCATTTTGCTGTAATTATTCCCCTAAAGCCTCATTAATGGAGCACAATAGTCACATCTGTTTGGAAGATAACTAAAGTGTGTGCGCACACACACACACACACACACACGCACACACACACACTGCTGATGAGTTTTTAATGATGCTCCTGCCCAGTTATTTATCTGCTCTGACGAAATAATCTCCTTCCTGCAGCACTCAGTCTGTTAACAGTGAGTCTGTTTCTGCAGACTGAAGGAAGCTCAACACTCACAGAAAGTGCTTTAAAATCCTCACAGACAACATGATACAGAAATTCAGTGACTTAGCTTAGCTTAGCATAAAGACCGGAAGCAGGGGGAAACAGCTAGCCTGGCTGTGTCTGTGCTATCAGCAGATAACCTGAGTTTGGGTTTAAGAGTCAGAGTCAGGAACAGTTGTCCCTGCTGTATCAAAGAAAGAAGCTCCCACTGTTTCATTCAGAGGAACCTGTCATTTAGATCAATGAATCATTAATGTGAAAAAAAAAACTACTGAATGAAGACAGACCTGTGGAGACCTTCACCAGCAGCTGGTTAAATCCCCCCAGAGACAGAGGATGACTGAATATGAGGCAGATTTTGGAGGCAGTGTGACAGATATTAAGTTAATGTGCAGATGTGAGCAGACGGGTGGCACAGACTGGCACAAAGAGGCTTTTGTGTGAGTTCCTTTTAAGTTTTAAGACAAGTCAAATCTGTTACAGCAAACGTCTGTGCAGTTCTTGAATCAACACCAGACGGAACAAACAGTCTGACAGACAAATTTGCAAGAATCTCGAGGTGAAAATCTGCATTTGTATCAATCTGAATGAAGCCTAAGAAGGCTGACATCTGTCCATCCGTCTGTCTAATAATTCTGGTCCAGACTGAGACATATCAACAACTAGTGGACAGAAACAGTTTGGTGGCCCTCAATTTTTCATCAAGTGCCAAAAGGAGGAAAGCTTTAAACTCTGCCACAGAAAAAATCTAAATTTCAGGCAGATTGTCTCAGAGTGCTGCTATGCGAAGTGAGTAAAATTAGTTGTTGGCACTTCCTGTTTGTAGTGTAAACATGGATGTACAGACGGCCATCACTGGATCACACTGGTGCTGAAGAAAACTTAAAACATTCTCAGGGGAGTTCTGCAGTTACGAGAAGAGTCTTTTTCTATGAATTGGATTTTGACATTTCTTAATAGGCAGATTGTTGTAATTTCCTGATTAATTTCTGACTCTTAAAATGATGAAGCCTAAAGATTTTAAAGACTTTTCTCTTGCACAGGGTTTTCAAAGTCTAACCGTGTGTATGCCAACCTCAGACAATTGCACTGAAACAATGCAGAATTAGCTGTTAGCAGCTCCTGTTTGTGGTGTATGTGCCATCAATGGATCATTTTGATACTGAAGAAAACTGGAAACATGAAGATTCTCAGGAGAGTTCTGCAGTGATAAGGAGTGACTTGTTTTCCCTGATTTCTGAATGGATGTATGGATGTTTCTTCTCCATGGACATCAGAGATAATGACGATCAAACCCCTAACAACCTGGTTCTGCTGGTGTTGTGGCTGTAATGTGACAATGCAGCCTGTAGGGGGCGCCTGCACAACTTCAAACTGCATCACATGGACTTGAGATGTTTTTCTTTCAAGTTAAAACAGAAAAAAGGCAAACAAAATTGGATTTACGATGCTTTCACAACCAGGCCGACACACAGTACACTGTGTGTGTGTGTGTGTGTGTGTGTGTGTGTGTGTGTGTGTGTGAGAGAGAGAGAGAGATAATAACACTATGAAAACACTC
>CAEMYA010000142.1:515831-526507 GCA_903131615.1 Diplodus sargus | reverse complement strand
ACACACACACACACACACACACACACACACACACACACACACACACACACACACACACACACAGGCTGGGAGGAGTGTGAACACAATTCAAGGCTGGAGCTTCACAACAATGACATCATCCTCACAGCTACAGCAGCAAATGTGTCATGAACAAGAAACTCTTCTGTGTTGCTGATAAAAACCATTTGGTTTGTGCTCCTCATCTGGTTTCAGGTGGTGGTGAGAGCAGGCTAAGACGATATCCCTGACCTCCTCCTCCCTGCCACCTCCCGCTGCTCCTCAACCCTCCAGAAGCATTCCCAGAGCTGATGCCATTTGTATAAATAATTCCTCCAGCGTATTTTGTGTCTGCCCCACGTCAACCTCGTCTCGGAGGCAACGTGATCACCACCATGATCTCCTCTCAACACTTTCATGGTCTCCAGCACGTGCTCATAGGAAAAACAGCTGTATAGGTCGCCCATCCAGAAAGTGAAACCAGGGTCAGACACTCTGGCACCGTCTTCTCTTTCTACTCTGCTGTCAGTGATCAACTCCTCATTAAAGCCCTAGGCGGAGGTCAGATTATGGACAGAACCTAAAATCTATACAGCCTGTTAGCTGTGTTACACCTTCTGCTTTCATACTTACTGTTCCACAAAAGACACAAAGAGGTTTGTGGTCAGTTATGAGCAAGGAATCAAAGACACAAATATCTCGAATAAACTGTGTGAACTTACTCGTGCACAAGCTAGATATGGGAGCTACTGAGACAGTCTTGGGAAAGTGTGTTTCCTGTTTGCGTTAAGTGTCGTAGCATCAAGCGTCTAGATGAAACTTTTCCCCCGGGAAACATGGATAAACTGCTGCGCTTACTTCCAGTTTGACTAGTCTGAGGAAACAAATGTCTGCTGATACACGGCCTCTTTTCTTTAGTTCGCTATGAGCTCATGATGCTCGGAGACTGACTTCTCTTCCAGGATCAGATCCTCCTGTACAACTGATGTCAAAGTCTGAGTAAAGTGAGTTGAACCTAACTTTGAATGTTCACACATTGCCTTGTGATTTTTCACAAGACTCCCACGATCCTCCTCTGCTGTTCACACTGATTTATAACGTGAGAAGACTCTCTCTCTCTCTCTGTCTCTTTCCATCCTTGGTTAACCTTCTTTAAACACAACCTCATGCCAAGATCCTGCATCTCATCTTCAGTTTGGGAAAACTGGCAAATATCTTCCAGTGTGATAAGAGCTTACCAACCATCGACAGTGAAGGAAAACAGGAGGTGAAGAGAAAGTACATTCAGCCCAGAGCTGAAGTTTGCACAACAGAACAGACCATAACAAAGAGCTATTCTTCTTTTCTTCCATTAATTCACACAGATCAGAGTGGACGACCGGTAGGAACATTAGCATTCGAGCCAGACGGAGTGAAACAGAGAGAGCAGGACGGAGACGGCCAAGAACACTGATTGAACAACAACAGAGAGAAAACACTGAAAACATCAGAAACTAAAACACAAAGGAGCACAGAGCTGTCAGGAGCATTAGCATGTTAGCCAAAAACTCTGAATGAACGACAGAAACAAAGAGTTTCTGTTTTTCCTCTCAGACACAAAGAATGACACAGAAAAGGCTGAAAACCTTAACAGCATCCGTCGTCTCTCAGCCAGGTGTGTCTGTCAACTTTCATACCACAGCCATGAAAAATATGTGTGTCCAATCCTCAGGCAGGTGTCCACTTCTATCTTTAAGCTGGACACCTTCAACAGATGCTGCTGTCTGTGGAAACTGTTATTTCAATACAGGATGATGTGTGCACCATATGGTTTGACATCCGCTATTACAGCTGCCAGGAAAATGACAACAAGGGAAACATGCTGTCGTCTGACATACACAGAGAGAGACAATTAAGTGTCAATGACATGTATGACCAACTCGACGGTATCTGTTATTTCAAACTTAAGGTGTTAGCTTGTCAGGATCTGAGGAAATGATGAAGAAGACTTTCGAAATAAGATAATTCTGCTGAGGAGTACTGCTTTCTCTGTACATGTGACACACACGTGCTATAGGCATCAAATGATGGCTGATGTGTGTTGTACTCGAGCATCTACACTCCTGCTAGCTGCTCTGTGAGGCTGTAATTATACAAAGCAGTGCTTTGAGCTAAATGCTAACATAGGCATGCTGACTGTAAGGTTGACTAGTTGATT
Organism: Diplodus sargus; assembly: GCA_903131615.1. Classification (NCBI taxonomy): domain Eukaryota; kingdom Metazoa; phylum Chordata; class Actinopteri; order Spariformes; family Sparidae; genus Diplodus; species Diplodus sargus. The sequence goes on along the minus strand of CAEMYA010000142.1, from coordinate 524,313 downwards.
AATTAATTAGTTGATGTACAGAAAAAAAGTTAAAACTTTTTGGAATTTTTCAAGAAAAATAGTTCTAATTAGCTAATGTTAGCATGCTTACAAGCTAAACTAAGATGACGTGTCACTACCAGATTTTAGGTGCTTTGAGCTCAATGCTAATACCAACATGCTAACATGCTGTTGTTTATGGAGGACTGAGGCTGCCACAATCAAAATGAAATAAATAAATAGTGTGTCATTTAATATTCCAAAATTATATTAAAATTAATGTTTATATTAAGTTATACATACATTAACAAATACATCACACATGAGTGAAACATGTATTTGAAATATATAAATGAATAAAGTAAACAGTAAAACAAAAGAAAAAGTAAATAAATACTTTTAGAAATTAATGGTAAGGTACATACGTCTAAGTAAATTGAAAGTAACTCAAAAAGTACAAAGTTGAGGTACTTGTATTTCTATTTTCTGTTTCTTTCTACTTCTACTCCACTTCAATTAAACTGTACATCACCAGTTATCTGACAGCTTGAGTTGCAAGTTACTTTACAAATTGAGATTTTAAATGCTCAACAAAATATCAAACTCAATTTATTTTGGTTTTGTGTTTAATAAAATGGTTCAAATCAGCTCCACCTCCACCGACTACAGCAGTAAAATGTTAATTACATATTAATTAATTAGAAATGACAAAACTCGTCATCACATTTAGCCGGTAATTCTTAAGTTATGCAATGTCTTCAATGCAGTAGTTTTACTCTGATACAAGCACTTTTACTTAAAGGAACAGTGTGTAATATATCCAGTATTTAGCACCATCTAGCTGTGAGGCTCTACATTGCAACATTATTTGGTTCACCCCTCCCGTCCTGAAGACGTTCCAGAAGCTACGGTGGCCCTGACGGACAAAAAACTCATTTTCAAAATATGAACTCTTTCCCAACAGCATCGAGTATTTCTACTGATTCAAGTAATGAGGTGAAGATGTAGTTAGTTAGATGTTAGTTAGTGACGAGCGCTTTCACTGAGCTCCCTCTCAGTTCCGCAGTCACGCTGGCTCTGAGCTAAATCGCGTTTAGCCTTACTACGTAGTGCTTTGTGTCCCTCTCGGCAGTCCATAGTTTTTTTACAGCCGGAAAGACATGGCGGACTCCATAGAGCTTACCTGTGCTATGTATATTCAGATAGGTAATTCTTCGCTCAGGAGGATATGTCAGATTGTTGGCAGAGGTAATTGTACAACAATGCGGACTTACTTATGAACGAAGACGTTGATTTGAGTTAATAAATTACTTAAATAGTTACACACTGTCCGTTTAAGTAAAAGATCAAAAAACTTCCTCCAACACTCTATATATTATTCACTACATGTCTCTCTCTCTCTCACACACACACACGCACACACACACGCATGCACACGCGCACACACACACACACACACACACACACACACACACACACACGTAGTCTCCTAAGTTAAAACCCAAACAGTATCATCTGACACCATGACTTCATCGTACGGAGTGTGTGTGTGTGTGTGTGTGTGTGTGTGTGTGACCGTCTGAGCTCTGGTTTCAGTCAATATGTGGAGTGGATTTGTGTTTATTTGAGCCTTTAGTCAATACTGTTGTTTGTCTGAGTGTGTGAGTGAGAGTGTGTGTGAGTGAAAGTGTGTGCATTCATGATAATGAGTCTCCGTTTTGGTTCACTTCAACTCACACACACACAGAGACACACAGACACACATAAGCCCCCCCCCCCTCCCCACACACACACACAGACTGGTCAGTTGGCGGTGCTCAGATATTTTCACATGCCGCTTCCTCTCAATATCAGCTGTCACATCCAATAGGAACAGGGACAAAGAGATGGTAGGAACCAATATCTGGCAGCGTTTTGGTTCCTACCCTCCTGTCAGAGCAGATGAAGTCACTGGTCTCACTGGGTTTCACTGGGATTCAGTTCCTGATTCATTTTGGATTTTAAGCCACAGATCCAAACAGTGAAAGGAAATGATCACGTTCAAGAAATGTATGTTTATTGTCTCACTTTGTTAATTAATTCTATCCCAAAAACTGAATGTGAATGTGAGCAGGGATTCAAACACAGTCATAATGGACCAAAACAAATTTAAATGTTGTCTGATATTATCTATGAATGTAATCTTTACACAGAGTCGTTTCAAAACCTCACTGCCAGGATTACAATGCCGAAAGATGACGTTTTTTCATTTTATTTTAATTCAACCTGCCTACATGTGTAAATGTAGAACATGAAAGTCTCTTCAGGTTGTTAAAATAGCCAACATGGCTGCCACATTAGCATGCGAGCTAAAAACAAAACAGCGAGAGGAGGAAGAGATACAGGGTGGAGGAAGAGGAGGAGGAGGAGGCAGCGGGGCGTTCAGGAACAGACAGCTGCGGGAAAACACAGACTCAGACAGACTGCAGGTTTCTGACATTTGACTGAAAACGTGAAACGAAGATTTAGAGCGACAGACTGAAGCATCAGAGAGAGCCGAGTACAGTCTGTCAGCCTCCTGCTGCATCACACGGTTACCATGGCAACCGCGTGTGTGTGGTGTGTGAAGGAATTGACTCGACTCGTACCATCTCCAATCACTCAACAATCACACAAGCACACACACACACACACACACACACACACACACAGATGAGATCAGATGCCCTCTAGACTGTGAAGCGTGTCCTCGCTCTCTCTGCTGCTGCAGCCAATGATAACATGAACACACACACACACACACACACACACACACACACACACACACACACACACACACACACCTTAGATATACTCTGTGTGCACTCTTGGTCGATCTGATGCCCTCTGAATACTAACACACACACACACACACACACAGAGGTGGAGGACATGTTACAACATGTTTCTCTGTTTCTTTGTTTGTTTCTCATGATCGCTGTCCTCAGGAAGCCACATTTTTGTCGTTTTTCTGGACAGAAGAAATCATTCAGCTGCTTGTCAATATGAGATAATTGACATATTTGACAACAAGCATTATGGTAAATGTAGGAATGTGAGCCGACACAGAGGAGAACCAGAATCCAAATCAGAACATAAAAAACACAAATTGCAGCGCAGCAGACTGTCCAACTAAAGCTTTATGATTCCCATCATGCTTTGCTCCCATCAGCTATGACACTTAGTGACATCCATAAATAACAGGATTTATATCACATCACACTGTATCCCATAATACAATGTATCTTTAATACAGAAATACTTGGTCTGTAACAAAGTAAAACCAACGAAGACGAAGACGAAGACGAAGAAGAAGAAGGAGAAGAAGAAGAAGAAGAAGAAGAAGAAACAACAGTAGGCAGAATGGATTACACACTGTTTCAATCGATAATAATACATTTTATTTAAAGGCGCCTTTCAAAGCACTCAAGGACACTGCACATAACAACAACAGTATAACAAAAACAGGAGACAATTTTGTGCAAATTAGGGTAAATATATAAATATATAAGAAGATGCAACCACTGAACTCGTACCACAATATCACCAGACTGCCTTAACAAAACATCTTATTTGTTAGATAGGCTTTGATAATAAGTTTGATTCTGTGTCTTAAGTGCTAAAGTCTTACCTGCCAATACTGATCAGCTGTTTGAACACACTGTTTACACAGATTTCACCATTTACACTCCATTTATGAAAGAAGAAACATTTTATTGATCTAAACATGTCACATTTTACAAAGACACTAAACAGAAGCAATATAGGCTCCTTCTTTGTCCCCGTGGAGAAAGTCCCCAGACTGCCTTAACAAATGTCTCAGTTTAGTGAGTTGTTGAGTTGGAGACACTTTATTTACTCTGTGAAACTCTGACTCTGACTAACTCTTCATTATCTGGGCCTTCTTCTAAATTCAGCAAATGTTCTACATTAACTTTTTTTTTGTAAAAACATCCTATCTGCTTGTCCCAGTGATGTTTATTTGCATATAGCATAGTGAAACATTTACCAGCTAAAGAGACAGACATTTCCCTCAGGAGCTGGTGGAGACCAAAAACAGAACTAAAAGAGAGAATATTGGACTCAGAATTATTGACCATGTTGATCTGTAACTGCTGGATGTGTATTTGCCCTTAATATAACTCTATACATGATTTATGAATCATTCTTACGTTTCTCTGACTCAGTTTTTAAGAAAATAAAATGAAGAGAAACAATAACATTACTCTCATTAAGAGGTTGAGTGTTCTCACCACATCCTCCACATACAGACTGATAAGTTTCCTGTCCATATGATCCTGGGAGTGCAGCCTCCTGCCTATATGATAATAGCTTCCTGTCTATAAGCACTCTGATGCTGCTTACGTCTGTTATCCAGAGGTCATACAGATTAACATTTCCTCCTCTACTTTGTTCCCACGCCGGTTTATATTCACTCTGCTGCCCTCCACAAGGAAAAGTAAAAAGTCCTTGTTGTGTTGATGCATTCCTTCCCATCATTATGTGTCATGTGACCTCATTATGCTGCCGTCTCTCTATGAGAAACACCTGCTGCCCTGAGGCAGTGCTGCCGGCTGCACATCCACCCCGACTGACTGCAGAGGAGGACGTCAACTACGCTACCCAGAATCCCACAGGGAGCTATCATGGGGTCAGTGATTGAGCCTGGGTACTTCCTGTTTACAGCCTGTGCTAATGGTCTCAGAGGACCACAGTGAACCATAATGAAGATAAGAGAAGAAGACTGAGCTTCACTGTAACCATTCACACGACCATCCACAGATTAAAGGCGCAGTATGTAGGAATTTCATGAATTCATTCTCCAAACAAGCAGCAAGGAGAGGGCAACAACTGTAACTGCTGTTTTCTTATTAAGCTGTGCAGTCAGACTCTGCAGTCCAGACTGTGAGCATGGAGCAATGGCGAAGTGTTGGTTTTCTTTGGAGTGGTACAGGGCTAGGACTAGTTGGTTAGCATGCTAACATCAGTTAATTTCTCTGCAACACCAAACAGAAACGCCATAACGTCAAAAAAGTTATCTATTCACATTTTATTGATAACTCTACATATTGTCCCCTACAATAGGTTTATGGGTTAAATACTTTTCCTGCAGATTATTCTCCTCTGTCCTCAGATCATTGCTATGAAACATGTATAACAATGAACCTAGTGTCCTCAGAAACATCAGTGACTCTATGAACAGTAATTACAGACAGATTCTCTTTTCAGATGAGAAACAAGCTAACAGAAGTTAGAACGTCCTGATGAACCTGCTTTCAGCTGAAGTTTATTATTAGGCCCTGAGCAGGTCTTGACCTGCGAGGTCCCCATTGTTTTTCGAATGACCACTTTTTCGTCCCAAATGATCGCATTTTTCACTGCCTGAACATACCCCAAAACTCACCAAACTTGGAATATACGTCACACCTGCCAAAAAATGTCATTATCTATTGTCATCCTCCATTTCCACCACTAGGTGGCGCTATAATCAAAGAAAGTGCGTTTTGGCTTATAACTCACAAATACTTTGTCGCACATTCAAAAACCTTATATTCACACGTTCAGTGAATTGTGCTGAATCTCGTGATATAGGCCAAGCCCACGCCTTCCCCTTTTTTTCCGCAAATTCGCGAAATATCTCCTCCCAGGCCATTTCACCAATTTCCACGAAACTTTGCACACAGCAATTTGCCGTCTTCTCCAAATTGCTCAGACATGTAGAGGGTCCTGCCCTGAATACATCTACGTGGCACACCTCGATGGCAGCATGCCCCGACGCGCGTGGACAGCGAGGGCCCATTCATCGCTGCTTGCAGCTTTAATTCATTATGTTTTTGTCAGAGTGTGCTCTCCTCACATGATGATGCAGTTTAGAGCAGTGAGAACAAGAAACAGGATGGAAGAAACATTTTACTTTGCACGGTTTGTTTGAATTCTGTCAGGTTTTTGGTCTTTCTTGCATTTTCTTCTCAGCAACATAAAAACTGAAAACATATCTGTTAAAGCTGTTTGCATTAAATCAACGATGCATTTTCATTTTGTAATCTCTGACACAGCTGCAGACCTCTTCACTGTGTAAGCATTTCATAATATAGGGGTGCTCCCATTGGTTGGCCAATATTCATTCTAGATCATTTTGATGTGTGTTCTCTATGAAGGACGATTGGAACAGCCGATCAGTTTTCTTTTTGTTCAGCTAAAATGCTGTAGCATGCTGCAGGGCCTGAGCCTAACAGCGTCCCACCATACCTCAGTAGAGGACAACAAAAAATGTGTCTGGGAAGAACAGCCTTGTTAAGGAAATGACAAACTGAACAGAGCGCTGACTGCAACACATACTGTTACTATAGTTACAATCAGTGGTTGGCAACTATGGGCAAGGGTAAAAAAATATGCTGCACCAAAAGAACACCGCAAATCTGGACTGAAATTGGCAAGAAATCTAGCTAGCTACTAGCAGCCAGCGAGCAAGAGAGCACTTGCTCACAGCTAACGGAGCTAAACACACAGCAGGACTGAGTGTCTGTGTTCAGAGGAACATGAAGTGCGAAACAGTCAACTGCTGCTTAACAACAAATTCGCTGCAAACAAAAGTACTGAAGTTCTTCAGGTGAGTGCAGTTTTGAGATGGACGTACTTGGAGTTTAGAGTCACAGACACTTTACATCATTTCACCAAACTTCTGTCAGAGATGACGTAACCAGAGACAATTATGAGAGTATAGAGAATAATGGAGTCCTCTGATAAACAGTCAGTACAGCGGAGCAGTAATACTCCATCAGAGCTGCATCTGCCTGATAGATTTACTCCTCCAGCTAACTAAATCCATTAAGACCCAGGGAGGCATTAGAGCTCATAAACTGGCTGTTAGCCTGCAGCTTCAGAGGCAGCTGGCCTCACCGAGGAAGCAGGTTGATGGTTCAGTTTCCTCTGACAGATACCTGAAAAGGTTCTCTACAGGTAACAAATTATACTGATATTATACTGTCAGCGTGATTATTCCAGAAGCCACACTTTAAAATCATCATGATAATAAGGACAATCACTTTGTGCAGTGATGGAGGAAGAATTCTGATCTTTTACTGAAGTACAAGTACAAAATGTTAGTACCAAAACAACATAAAACTAAAATTGCCTGTTTCAGAATAATACATATTATTCTGAAAACACATTAGATTATATATCATAATTGTCATTATTGGTGTGTTAATGTTTGTTAATGTGTGATGCAGCTGCTAAAGGTGGAGCTCATTTTAATGACTTTATAAACTTATAATTGATGACATTCAGATCATGTTGTCAGTATTTCTGGCACTGTGAATGTTTCAGCAGACGGTTTTCATGCCTCAATGTTCAATAGCAACTCCTTGTATTTAGACGTGTGAACATTTTGCCGAGATAATGAACACTAACTGGCACAAAAAGGGAATAGTGGTTTTGATTTTTATTTATGCTGGTTTTTTCTATTTTTTACTTTGTTTCTGTAAGCATGTCATCTTTTACATAAAGAGACCAAAAAGAAACAAACAATGTCATGTTCAGATTTAATGCTGAATTTACAAAAAGGCTCCAATGATTTAGAATTTGTCAGAGACAACATTTCACAATGTTCATAAAGTTTCCTCTGCCTCAGCAACTCACAAAATTGAGTGATTTTTATAGGGAGTCTGGGGACTTTCTCTCCTACTTCATCTCCTTGCTGTTGCTGCTTTGACCTTTATTTTGTAGCTGTCTGCTGTGCTGATAAATACGGTTGTTCATAACTATTAGATAAAAGGATTGTTATCCTGGCAATTCAAACTGATAGATATAAAAAAAACATGAAAACGGTGCAGCATTTACACTGACGTCATTTAAGTGACCAGCGTCCTGCAGCTCCAGTTACTCCACAACGAATCCTGTACAAACACACATGCTTGTTCTGATATATGCATGTACTGTATATACATATTCATGTGTATATGAACTCTAACTATATGAGCTCTTATCAACACCAGGTTGTTACCTCAGAATAAAACACAGACTCTGCATGTACTGTAGCTCTGTGAATACTGATGTTAATACACAATAAAGTAAATAATTAATATGAGGAGATGCACTCAGCTGCTGTCTGTGAGACGCATTAAACCTCACACAGTCAGCACTTTATATGCTCAAGTTTGTTTTAATTTAGGTATTTATTCATGCTTATTTAATATTTACTGTCATGAGTGGAGAAGAAACAGCAAACACATACATAAATAACTGAATCATAAAGTTGTTTTTGTTCCTGCTGAGGTTTAATACATCTATTAAATGTGATGCAATGACTGAAATACTTAAAATTAGTTTCCAGGTCCTTCAGCTCTTTAAATGTAGAAATACTATGATGCAAAAAGCACAAATATAAATTAATAAATTAATATATGGCTCAATTAATGAGTAAACATTCCATTAAATACACCAGAAATAACAGTTACAGTTTTTCTTGATTGTTTACACACAA
>CAEMYA010000142.1:497051-509333 GCA_903131615.1 Diplodus sargus | reverse complement strand
GTGTGTGTGTGTTTTAGTCTAATAGGATCAGTTTGGCCTCTTCCACTCTTCCTGCCCCGAGAATAAAAACATTTGCACTGACCGCAGAATCCAAAACACATTAGTGAACTTCTACACTTGTGAGGCCTGTCAGTGACTCAAAACAGATTCCTGCGGTCCATACGCTCATCTATACATCTACACATCTACAGATGTATGCATATACAAATCTATACATCTGCAGATCTATACATCTACACAGATTTATGCAGCTATACGTTTACACATCTACACGTCCAACATCAACCCTCAATCCAGATCCAAACAACTTTGACTTTGAAGATGTGAGGACTGAACAAAATATTGTTACCTTTCTGTTCTCTGTAAAACTCTTCACAAAGTCATCACAAAGACAGAAACACAAGAGTGCACACACAGACACACACAGAAACACACAGACACACACACACACATTGTTACTATCTGAAGTTTCTCCACACAGACTGGAAGCTTTCCCAACTCTTTTAAACCTCTGTGTGTATGTGTGCGTGTGTGTGTGTGTGTGTGTGTGTGTGTGTAGGGGTATGGGGGTTCAGCTGGGGGAAACGGGAGCTTTTGTTACCGTGGGAACAGACGCTTGACAGACAGGGCACTCGACCGTTGACGTGGTAACGGGAGATTCTTATCTCTGTTGGCCAATCAGCTTCATCCCGGGGGAGTCTGTGTGACCCAGTGCTTCACTACAGTAAACCCTCCTCTCTCTCTTAATTACCATGGAGGTTGCAGGTTTGATTCCCACATGAACAAAGTGCACATCATTGAAGTTAAGATTCTTCAGGAAGTTTAAAATGTCCTGCAGGCGTCCTTAAACAACCATTCACTGATCGTTTCATTCAGAAAGTTCTAGAGATGCTGCAGAAGTTTGAAGATGTTGTTTGGAGGTTCTGAGAAGTTTCTGATCACCTTCAGGCGAAGACCTGCATAATTTCAAAGAGGGAAGTTCTGAGGGAGTTTGACTGATCCTCATGAGAGTTTCAGATCCCCCTGAAGGTTTCAGGGTCCACATGAGAAACTCTTAAGGCAGTCCTGTCTGATCTGCAGGGTCCAAAAGAATCTCCAAGCAACCAGATCACCAGAATAGATGTACGTTTCTGCAAAAACCACAGATACGTTGAAACTTTACTGCTTTAGCTTCAATTCTCGATTTTTTCACAGAAACCACTTGGAAAATGTTTTGTTTTCAAATGCCCGTTTCTGTTGACACAAACCTCAAAAATATCCGGTGGTGTCATGCTGACAAATGTAAAAACTCAGACCTGAACTGTGGTCTCTGGCCTGGTTGCCATCTGGATCAGGTGTGGCACAAAATCTGTTTTCTTGCCACAAACATGGCTGGTAAATGTCTTGACATTCAGATAGAAAGTATCCAATGGTTTCACGCCTACAAATGTTGAAAAGCCCTCGTCTCATGGTCTCTGGTTCTGGGTGATTGTCGTACCTTCAGACGATCAGATTTCATCATAAATTAGATCATTTTCCAGGATACGCGTGAACCTGAAGATTTTCCTGACGTATATCTGTCGCACACTCATTCAGGAATCGTTCACATTAAATCAGATTAGATCCGCCGGTGGGGCTGTGAGCCAACATGGCTGTATTAATCACAATTATGCTGCTGGCAGTGAGCTCGTCAGATGATTCAGTGTGACAGACAAAACAGTCAGTGATCATCAGAGTGCTGTTAGACCTGATCAGATCCAATCAGTGAAGTTTAATTGATCCCTGTGGAGAACCTGACCCACGATGATCAGCTGTGATTGACAGATCCTCCTTCACTTCAGCGCTTATGGGTTGATTTAATGTATACATTTTTCAGTCATTTAGTCTTTTCAGAGACCTGACACCTCTCTAAAGATGACTGAACAGCTGATCAGCTTGAAGCAGCTCAGTCAGCAGGATAAAATGTTTTTTATTTTAGGGTTCAGCTAATCAAAGATACGTTCAAATGTCTACATGTCAAATGCATCATATCAACATTTGTACGACACATGCCATGTTCACATGACTTGCACATCAGATGACTTTCATGTCAGGAGGTGGACGAAGATGGTGGTGGAGTTACAGCTAGACAAGATGGCCAGCAAGCTGTAGACCACTGTTCAAAACTGCATGTTTGACATTTGTACACATGAAACCACTGAAGATCTTCAAAAAAACATTTTCCAAAACATGATCTTTACAGAACCCTAACAAAATTTTGTGCCTAAACCTAAACAAAGATGGCCAAGCCAGACACCATTGTTTAAGTAGGCGTTTCAATATTTGTAAGCATGAAACCACTGGATATTTTGAACGTTGAACATTTTCCTGCTGTTTGTGGTGACAGAACCATGTATTTTGAGACATGACATGACCATTTAAATTGCAAAGTGATTGTTGTGGCTAAACTTAACCAGAGATGCTTGACAAGTCGGCGATCCCTGTTTGAGTGGGCTTTTCCACATTTGTAAGCATGAAACCACTGGATTTTAATACCCAATGTCAAGACCTTTACCAGCCATGTTTGTGGTAAAGACAAAAGGTACTTTAAAGATAGGTTAAAATACCAGAGACTTGGGCTGCACAATGAATAGAATTTTAATCACGATCACGATTTTGGCTGCCACGATTTAATTAAGATGATCGTCGCGATATTAACATTTAAAAAGTCGGGTATTTCTATTGTCACAATAGCTCCCCCCGCTCAAATCCACACTTTCCCCGATCCCAAACAGGGAATAAAATAGCCACTGACAAGGGGCTCGTATTCCTTGAGGAAACAAAATGATGCGGGTCCAGAAGTGAAAGTTATCACTGTAATGTTGGTGTTTGCCTGCACGATGTATGGAGAAACGGGATGGAATGAGTTACAGAGCCGAATCGACGGGTACCACGTCGTTCGCTGTGATGTTGGCAGAAGTTTGGTGAGTAACTGAGAAATGTGTAAAATTGCGATATGAATGAATTACTTTGCCGGCACCGTGTGTAATTACAAATGCCCGAAGCTCCCTGTGTGTGTATGCGTGTTGGTGTGTGTCCGTTTAAATGCTGCAGGAAATGTCAGGCGAGTTGGGGAAAAGAGTGCTAACTTTTCACACTGTAGTATGTTCCTGTTCCTGTTCCATTAGCTTATGTTTTTTCATTTGTCTGCACTTTATGATTGCACTCTGCAATGGCATATTTATTTTTTGCCCTTTGTCTTGGGTACATTTTATTTTATTTTTTATGATTATTATTTTAAGTTTCAGTTTGAATCCTTGTTCACATAAGGTTTGTTTGAAAAAAGAATGTTTTACCTAACATAATGAATAATCGTGATTTCAATATTGATAAAAATAATTGTAATTATGATTTTGGCCATAATCGTGCAGCCCTACCAGAGACCACTGTTTGAGCTGGGTTGTTTTAACATTTGTGAGTGTGAAGCCACTAAACCTAACCAGAGCATTAGCACAGTGTTGTCACTACATAAAGCTGTAAATTGGACATAAGGAAGTTTAAGTTGCAACACATCTGTGGTTTGTAGAAATTGTGTTGGTCTTTCTTGGTGAATCTCACCACGACATCATGTGAAAAAGCTTGTCTTGTCGCCAGCTTTACTTTTCAGCTTTCATGCGACATGAAATAAAAAATAAAAAGTTTGAACGTTTGAACGGTTTTCATTGTCTCACTTTCTCACACTGCAGATTTTACAGCATGTGAGCTCCTGTAATTATCTGTAAGGAAAGAAAATGTGCCTTTTTATTTCCTCTCGGATGTCTGATAGCTCAAGGTGAGACATATTTTAGCTGTGAAGTCGTTAAGGTGAAGCACGGACGATGGTGAATATAATGGTTGGAGACTTTTTGTTTTGGCAGCTGAGAACCTCAATCCAGTTTGGACCAGTGTGGATACTAAGACCCAGACTGCCTCCCTCCGCCTCCTCCTCCTCCCCTCCGCCTGTCTGGGAGGTGGAGGTGAGCGGAGTCAGGTAGCAGCTTGTGAATGAGAGCGTTTGTGGAAAAAGACTTGAGCAGCCGCTGACACAAAGAACGCATTTACAGAGCGAGGGGCCACATCTGGAGGGAAACTCAAATACCAACCAATTAACCACAACACCTTATCCTCCTCACTGTGTGTGTGTGTGTGTGTGTGTGTGTGTGGACAGTATCATCAGGTTTCACCGTTCTGCGCTGCACTTAAACTTTATATGTTGTTTTGTTTGTGTTCAAGCTGTTTTAGTTTCATGTTACAGTTTTAAACTCCCACTGAGACGGATTTTTACATTTTAATTTTTGACTTTTACAATTTGAGATCAATTTTTTCTATCAATACATTAGTTTGGGCATCAATTGACAATTATTGTTATATTTGATTATTTCCTGGATTAATCGGTTGTCATAATATGTTGAGAAATGTCGATCTGTGTTTCTTCCTCAAGTGTCTCAACAGATATTCAGTTAACTGTCACATGTTAAATATTCACATTTAACAAGCTGGAATCAAATAATTAAGACTTTATTTCTTAAAAACTCAAACATTATCACTAATCAACAAACTAATCAGCAGATAATGAAATATCGATAATGAAAGCATCGTTAGTTGGAGCTAGTTTAACTTTAGGTTGCTGTCAGGGATGCAACTATAGACTTTTTCTAACTGACTAATCATTTTGAGGACTGATCACTGTCCCTGCTGTCAGCTTCATTTTCTGCTTGTCTCAGTTTTATATAACTAAACTAAACATCAGGGTTGCAACTAACAATCATCTCCATTGTCGATTTTTTTTTTTTCCGATTATCAATCAGTTGTTTGGTGCCTAAAATGTCAGAAAATGGTGTTCATATTTAACCCTTTTGAACTCAGCAATAGAAATGGTCCACTGGTGCCTTCATGGTTCTTTTGGTTATTGTGATGTCATTTCTTGGAGTAAGTATGAAATGATGTCATAAATCAATACAAATGTAAAAAAAAAAAAAAGTCACCATATTTTACTAAATAAATTCACAAAACATATTGATCCAAAAGATTTCTAAATGTAGAGACATGAACAAAATATTTCTGAACACTCATCAACTCATCTGAACTTTGCAAGTATATCAGTCTTTGAGCTCATCTTTATGAGTCGCTTTGACAGTTTCATCTGTGATAGAAATACCTTCAGTTCCCCCCAGCCTTCATCTGTATTTTTGCATTTATTTGTTATTTCTTGGAGAAGCTTCCTGTGCTAAATATGCTACCAGAAACATACAACCCTCTAATCAAAACTACAAAAACACACTATGCTTAAAACTCTCATCTCTCTCTGAGGACCGTCGACCTGCCTCCCCTCACTCCACGTTTTCACCACATGTTGCAACGTACATCACATAGCGTGATGACATCATCACATGTGTACAAGAACTAAAGTCATATCTTCCTGCTGCAAAAAGAATGAATTATCTTCGATTTTAAAGACGATCATAAACATGATCTTCCTCGGACACTAGCAGGTCTGATTGTTCCACTACTTCATACTAGAAAAAGAAAAGACGGTTTGGCTGTTTGACCCAGTGGCCTGAAGACAGCCAACAGTTACTGAGGCTGTGTGCGTGTGTGTGTGTGTGTGTGTGTGTGTGTGTGTGTGTGTGTGTGTGTGTGTGTGAGAGTGTGTGTGTGTAGCCCCTCAGGGTCTCAGCTCAGTCTATAAATAGAGACTGCACTTACACACACACACATATTATGACCGTCACACACAAACCAGCAGAAGACATTTGTCCCACACATTTGATCTCCCTCAGCTTGAGCAGCGCCACTGAGATGACATCATTTAAGTAATAATAACTGCTGCCCTGCCCCTTTGTCTCTGCTGCCATGGAAACAAAACACAGGAGGGAGGAGGGGATACGAGGATGTGAGGAAGAGGAGAGGAAGGAAGGGAAAAGATGGAAAGGAAGAATGGTTTTAGAGAGTGAGGAGGAGGAGAAAAAAGGTTGAATGAGAGTGGAGATGTGGATGGGGGGAAGGAAGGAAGGGAGGAAAACATTCATGTCTGTGACTAAATGATAGAATAAAGCAATTAAAATACTACCAAAAACAAATATTATTAATGAAAATGTTCTGCATCATAATGTTACTGCAGTGAAAGTATTCAAGTTCACCAGGAAGATGTACTTTAAGGGTTCAAAGTAAAAGTAATCAAAGAAGTCAAATAATAAAATAATGTTGCTTCTGACAGCAGCATCACATCACTGAACTGTTCAGCTTCACACAAACAAAACGAGTGACGTGACAGAAGTTCATCTGTCAGTCAGTGCTGTAAAAAGTCATCACAACTAAAGAGACTGTATTCTACTTTGGCTCTGATGGATCATGTAATCTGTAAAGTAACTAGTAACTAAAGTAATCAAATGAATGTGCGAGTAGGCTTCAGGATGTCATGAAAAAAAAAAAAATCATGAAAATTCCCCCCATGTCGAAATGCAAGTGGTTGGACTATTATAACACACAAACAAATCATCCTTCTGGAGATTTTTTGTTTTTTTTTCAAAAGCGTCTAGCAACAAATCTAGCGACTTTTACTGGTGTTATTGGAGACTTTTGAGGTGTTTGGAGACTCTGACACTCTGCAGTCACTGTGCTCAGCGAGCAGCCGGTGCTGCCGTGAGTCTCTCCCCCGTCCAAAAGCACTCACAGGCGGTCAGTCTCTCAGTAGCCTCGCGCAGCAGTCCAGCCTGCAGTCAGAGCAGAGAGGAGACACACACCACTTCGCGTCGCGGATGTGCATGGCCGCCGCCGTTCCTGCCCTGGCTTACAGAGCGGGGTGTAAATGTACCGGTATGATAACTCTCATGTTGAGGAGGGGGGGCCAACTGCAATGAAGCAGGTTTGGGGGGGCCCAGCTTGCAAAAGGTTGAGAACCCCTGGTTTAGTCCAACCAACCATGTATGTCTTTGCAGCTCTGTGGTTTCATGGACAGATGCCAGCGATGGCCAGCTCCATTCATGTGCAGTGGGCGTGCCTCTAGACCTGCAACCAATCGGAGCCATGAAATGTGCGATGAAAAAATTTAACAGACAACAGCAATCAGTCAAAACCAGCATTGAACCAATCACCGACTCTGGTGAATGTAATTCAGAGTTCCTGACCTGAAGTAAGAGCAAATATTGTCTGGTTCACAGGCTAACTTAAATAGGGTAGGTTCCTTTCTCCACTCCGTCAGAGCTCCTCGGCTTGAACCTTAGCAGACTCCAGGTCTGTGTGTCGTAGATTGTTAGAGGTGTAAAATAAAATGCAACAACAAGGACACAAAGAGCAGAAGTGATTCTCAGGCAGACGGACGACAGACAGACATGAGACATCTAACATCATCTGGATGATAGACACAATCCTGCAGCATACACACACACACACACACACACACACATACACACACACACACACACACACAAACACACACGGTCCAACACACACACATCTACTGTACACACACGCACACACACCTACACACACACACCCTATGGTGGCAGATGGTCGCCTGAGAGGAAAGAGAGATACCTGAAACTCTGAGAGAGATTTAAACAACTAATCTGATGAAAGTGATTCAAACACACACACACACACACAGGAACACACAATGTCCATTTGCCTGGACAGTCCCATTAGTCATCTGCAGTAAATGAGAGGGCAGGGCGGAACTCACATACACACACACACACACACACACAGAACACACACACGCGCGCGCGTGTGCACGCGCGCACACACACACACACACACACACACACACACACACACACACACACACACTCAGTGTTTCTGGTAGACAGATGGTTCTCTCTGTGTGAGGAAGCTGATCTGATTCAGAACAGAGACTCCCTGTCACCTCCTCCTCCTCCTCCTCCTCCTCCTCCTCTTCATCCTGCCCCTCTCTAAAGTCGAGTCAGTTTTACTTATTGTTCAAATATCTCAAATCATGATTTACCTCCTCAATCTGAACACTTCCTGTCCTCAGACTATTTAAGAGGAAACAATGGAACAAATCTCAGGAGGAGCTTCAGAGGACCAGCTTCTCTCTACATCCTGTTTCTGTTTCCTCCTTCAATGGTTTGAATAGGACTTTCTTTTCTTCTGTCTTCAGATCATTTCCAGATTTATTTTCTCTTTGTAGATTAAATTAACGAGACTCCGGGATCCTGTTTGTTGCTGGAGCGTTATCAGACTTTACAAGCTGAGAAGGACTGAGCTCAGAAGCTGAGTGTCAGGAGAAGATGGAAGAAGAAAGTCACCACAACACTGCAGGTGAGGTGAGTCTGATAATCATCAGAGTCTGAATCAAGAGTGAAAGTTCTACAAACATGTTAGAAAAACAAAACAACAGACGTGTGGCGCCAGAAGAATCACCTGGAGTCTCATCAGACTGTGACGGGAGGAGAGCTCAGAGATGACTTTGTAACTTGTGGGACTACAAAGGTGATTTATCTTCACTCCTGTTGATTAGCCTGACCGCAGCAGTGATCCGGAGGTGACCTCCACTGTCGTGTGTTTCTGTTCTGACTGCTGACTGGAGCTGGAGTTTAAGTCACTGTGGTCTCTCAACAAAATACAAAAAGAGTCGCAGAATTCTTTCATATTACACCTTTATTAAATATGATCTGATGAGTGGATCCAACAGGACAGCTCTGATTTCATGGTGCATCATCATTATCATCATCAGCGGCAGCAGCATGTCGTTGTGGAGGATAACCTTGTGAAGTGACTGTTTCAGATCAAGTTTCCTTTCTGTTCTGTTTTTATGTATTTTGTTAGTGATTTAATCACTTTGGGTTCAGGTGTTTTTCATGGGTTTACTTCATACTGGACGCACAAAGATCTTAGAAAAGATTTAATTCACGATGCAATGAAGCAGAAGCACCAAACACTCATATTTAAGAAGCTGCACTTCCTCAGCAAATGTTTAATGTCTCTACACGATAAGTGAGAAAATAATCTGTCTGTTGATGTTAATCATTTCTATGATCATCTGAGCTGCAAATGGCAGAAAAACAAAGAGCGAGTGTCTTCGGAAAAAAACGCAGAACAAGAGGTCCAAGGTCACGTCCACAAACATAAAATCTCACACACACATGTGAGTCACATGCTGGAAGCAGTGGGTCACATGATGTCCTCCTGATACCTCTGGCACACTCACACACTGTGCCCCCACACACAGACACACACACACACACACACACACACACACACACACACACACACACACACACACACACACACACACACACACAGCCTACCCAGCCTATCACAGTGTCAGCACATCGCCTCATACCAAACACTCATCAGCACTGTTACTACACAAAGAAAGTGTGTGTGTGCGTGTGTGTGTGTGTGAGTGACAGTGGTAATCTGGAGTTCATGGTCCTACACGCACACACACATACACACGTACACACACGGTTGGTTGACAGAGCAGCTGGAGATAAACGACTGCAGCCGTCAGTCTGCAGCTGAATCAGAGTCATCAGGACAACATGCTAACACGCTAATGCACAGCTGACAGCCCGACACACGCACAAACACACAAAAACACACACACACACACATCTGACACCCGCAGAGATGCTGACTGTCTACTATGCTCACGTCTGAGTCATCCCATCTTTCTGCCTCTCTGACCTGTTTCTTGTACATTCGCCTGTCTTGACTTTTGCCTTGTTTTTTTGACTGGGAGTAAACATGAAGTCTCTAAGTCGTACATCTGGGGTCAGACCTGATTATTTAATGAGCTTTTAAAGGTCGATGATGTTTCTGTTAAAAAGATTTTATCTCAGAGCTCAGACCTGAGGATGAGGTTTAGTTTCTACAGAACCACAGCTGCTAATAAAGCTGACACACTACTAACACATGAAAAACCACTGTTCAGAGACACTGTGATCCTGTTTCTGATGACAGTTGTGTTAGAGGTGAAGTCCCTGCCTGTTTATGTTCTGGTTGGGTTCAAGCACAAAAACCACTTGGTTAGGGTTTGGAGAAGATCAAGTTTCAGCTTAAAAGATCTGGTTCTGTCTCCACAAACATGCCCCGACATCTCGTTAAGAAAATCCAGTGGTTTCCTGCTGGTAAATACTTAAACATTGCCTTTAACAGTGGTCTCTGGCACCACCACCATCCCCTCCAGCTCCTGACGTGAGAGTCTGATTATTGACATAAAATCTGTATGTGATATGACACGTACACAACTGAACATATCCGTGGTTTGCAGAAACGTAGAATGCAACATTTGATTTTGGCGACTCTGAAACAAAGATCATAATCTGTCTGCTGCATTGTTCTGCTCACCTCATGTTAACGACACAAACATTCAAATAAACCAATCAAACCTGATGTGTGGGCTGTTTCCAGAACACATTAGGGAGTTTTCAAAAGAATGCAAAATGTAAATGCTGTTTCCATTAAGAGCTGAATCATGATCTCATCAAAACAACAGATCTGATGTGTTTAATGATTTCACTCTGCTGTCTCTCTAAATGAAGCTCAGTTGATACGGTGCATTTTCTTCCCACACATGAAACCATCAGAATCGAATCCGAAACAGACTAAGAGAGTCCTTCACGTGGTTCCTCTCTGCCCGGTGTTAGTCTGAGTGCAACCCGACCTCCCAGAGCTCACATCAAACATTCATCAGCTCCTTTCACAACGTCTTGGACTCTCCAGGAAACACACACACACACACACACACACACACACACACACACACACACACACACAAACAGCAGCATCAACAGTGGACTCTCATTACACTCTTTGAACTGAATATTACCCAATTATGTTCAATAACTAACGATAAAACAATAAAGCTTCATACATGACAGATAATAACAATTACACTTTATTAATACACGGAGGAGGAATGTTACCACATACATTTACTCCACCTCTGCATCTCCACCAGGCTGCATTAACATTTTCTGATATCTAATACTACTACTTCACTGCATGCTGAGGGACATTGTCACTGTCCAAAGAACTGAAAAACACTTCAATTTTATATTAATATTTCTGACAGTTATGACCGAAAGATCCAGAAAAGCTCCTAAACAGACCTTAAGGTGAGGCTGATGAGGACACGCTAACACTTTAAAACACCATTTAGCATCATTCAGCGTAATTTAGCATCATTAACGACTTTCCTGGTTGAGTTAAAGCTCAAATAAAATTAAATACAACTAAGCGTCATGTACTGGTATGCATGCAAAGAACTGGTGTCAGTACGGTAGCTAGGATGTGCCAAACAAGAAATTAGTGATTCAATTTGGATGGACAAAATAATAGAAACCAGCAGCACAAACTACGTCCGCCAACATCACCCGTCTTCTGAAGAAACACGTAAAATTAGGGGTGTAACGATACACAAAAATTATGGTTCGCTACGTACCTCAGTTTTGACGTCACAGTTCGTTTCATTTTCAGTACAGCATGTAGCCCTGTTCATTTTTACTCAACCTTCATATTCTTTGCCAGAAAGATTAACTTGTCCACACTGACTCCACCCAAGAGTTATTTGCGAGTACAGGTTTTCATTACGAAGATATGAGGACAAAAATATGCATTTTTGGACGATTTATTGACAGTTGTGTTTTTTTGGACAGGCATCGACACACTCACCTACACTGTCACTGTGTGCTCTGTAGCGCTCGTCGAACAGTGGTTTGCAAGTCGCAGACCCCGGCATCTCTATGTGGAATAGTAGTGTTCAAGTCGCGTCACAATGAATATACATATACATGACTTGGATCGATGAGCAGGGCAATCAGAATGTGCTCTCAAGACGGGATTCTCAAACCACACCTCTAGCACATCTGGGACTCTCACCAGTTAAAATGAACACCAGTTAAACTGTCACACTGGAAACATGTCTTTCTCCGTTGCAGGAAGCTGAAGTGTTCCAAAGCGAGAGACTTTAGTGACAAGGGAGGCTCTTCAAGCTCTGGTTTCTCGCTAGCGTTAGCCATGACATAAACGGGCTGCAAGTAAAGCTGCAGGCGGAAAATAAACACATGCAACTTCTGTTCCGGGAACTCACCCGTGCACAGCCCTGTACCGAACCTAACGTACTGTACCGAAGCGGTTCAATACAAATACATGTATTGTTACACCCCTACATAACATGTCTACCTGCCAGTTTCAACCGAGCTCACCTCCAGCTCATCACCAGCTGCATCGCGACGGCATCAATCTGCACTGAGCACAGTGAGTCAGACCGGAAGTCCACTCATTTTTCGAAATAAAAGAGCTGCAAGCTGCCCCCCC
>CAEMYA010000142.1:485512-495825 GCA_903131615.1 Diplodus sargus | reverse complement strand
AGGGAGCACACAAATAAAGGACAGATGACAAGTAAACACAATCTGAGTGAGTCATCAACATCAGGCAGGCAGGACACTCCACCTCTGGAATGTGTATGTGTGGTGTTCATGTGTAGCTCAAGGAGTGAATCTGTTATCTGTATCAATGTTGTAACACATTTATTACGCAACTGCTGTGCTGGATTAACTTAGTTTAAACTTGGCAGAGATAATAAACTGCCAACTGACCATAGGTTTTTATTTAGAAATGTTTTATTTTTATTTTGAAAGGCTGGTAGAATAAAGATTTGGATGAACTGCTGCTTCTTTTCCTGTGATAGGGAAACTGAACACATGACGACTGGAGGACAAGGTGTGGATAAAAATTAACTTCACACAAACTGAAAACCACCCACAGGGCAGCAGTAACAGCTCGTACCATGACAACAGCCTGCAGGAGTGTGTGTGTGTGTGTGTGTGTGTGTGTGTGTATGTGTGTGTGTATTAAGAGGGGGTTATTCGGGGGGAACGAGGCTATTCGACCCCTGAGGCGAAGGCAGCAGTCAAGGTCACAGACAGAGAATGTTGTGTTTTGTCTGCTGATTTGACTCCTGCAGGTTTCAGCCTCACGCTGCCAGTGTGAGACGGAGCGTCGACAACACAAAGACACAAAACTCAGCGTTCACACATCAGGATTCATGTCTCTGCATCGAGTTCTTGCTCTTTTTTTGCAGACTTCTCAAACAAACTCACTCTGCAGTCAATCCAACAAAATGTTTGACTTCTGTGCACAAATGTCCTCAAAGGCCTCAATAGGTTAAACAGGTGACCTCAGTCCATGTGGTCCTCTGACAGCAGCATCAGATCAATGAACTGTTCAAACTTCAGACAAACAAAACTTCTAACCTGACAGAAGCTCATCAGTGAGTCAGCAGTAACAAGAGATGAGGCTAACTTTGGCTCTGTAACAACGTAAATGTTTGAATAAGGAGAATCAATGTAAAAGAAGACGTTTTTTTTCCTAATGGGAGAAAACCATTAAAATCTTATCGACTTTTGTTAAAAAGTAAGAATACGACTTTTCAATAGTTGTTAACAATGTTGTTGTTAATTCAGTAGTATTCAGTAGTTTTGTTCATGAAACACCATTTCCCATAATCCCACGGACCACCAAGGGTCAAAGGTTCAATACAACTTTGACTTTTTCAACTGTACCTCAAAGTATTTTCATATGACAAGATAAGGACAACAGTTTATTAACAAACAATGTAGTTGTTTTATTTATATTTACGTATTTTAGCGTCCTTCAACAAAAACAATTTCCCATAAACCCACAGATCATCATGGGTTACGACTTGACAAACGAGTTGATGAGTGAGTTGGGTTTCCGCGGGGTGTCCAGGTGTCTGTGATAAACGCAGGACAGAAGAGCATCATAGAATACAAAAAGTGAACACTTCACTTGTCCCTAAAGGCTGATGAAAGACATGCTGAATAAAAGATTGCAGACGTAAGACAGGAAGTGATGTCATGAATCAAAGGAGATTCTTAATCAGGCTCAGGGAGGAAGCTGACAACATTTCCTCACTTCACTACACATTGTGATCAATTGGTGGAAAACAAGCTGTTCGACAAGACAACTTCCCCCCCGCTGTTCCTTTCAAAATAAAAGCCCTTAACAGAGCAGACACAACATCAGCACCTATAGAGATTTCTGAGGGTGAGTTTCCATGGAGACGACGACTGCTGCACTTCATTTAGAGGTGTAAAACTGTTATTAGATGAGATCCCCCCCCCGACAAACAGACAGACACACACACAGGCATTTTTACCTCCTCACAGTTTGCACTTGATTTACAGGGTGAGAAAATGCATCCCAACATTTATGTTATGTCAGCTGAAACAAATCATAATTATAAAGACTGATATTATTATTTTGTCGGTTTGTTCTCAGACAGCAGGTCACATATTGTATCTCTACCACACTGGCCTAAAACAATTCACTCATTAAGTGAATAGTCAATCAGTAATCAATGAATCACAATGAATGTTCTGAATGTTTCTGGTTCAGGCTGCTCTTCTTGTTTTATCCCACTGTAAATTGAACTTCATTAAGAAAAACAAGATGTGTGTAGACATCATCTTGGTCACATTTTTTTGACAGTTGACCAAATGTTGGTAAATTAATCATCAGGTAAGTTGCTAATGGAGAATAAGCTGTAATGACTGGATATGCATGATCCCCAGAGGATGAATCCTGATCTCACAGCTCATTTTGTGGCTGTGTGAAGAACAGACTGTTACACTAGGTTTGATATCCACCTGATTGATGTATTAATCTTTGATTAGTTTACCTGCTTTCAGTCTCTTATTAATCTGTGACAACAATCAGTTTCCAGCCGGTTGATCAAAGCCGACAGCTGAAGGAATTAAAGTCTGTAATACACACACACACACACACGCAGGTGCGCACACACACGCGCGCGCACACACACTCGGCTACAGACATTACCAGGGTGACTGACATCTCAAACAGCAGTTTCTGTAACACATATCACATAGTTAATCTGGAGCTCATATTACAAACACACACACAGTGTGTGTGTGTGTGTGTGTGTGTGTGTGTGTGTGTGTGTGTGTGTAGATGCAGCAGTCTGGTGAGGATAGTATTAAATTCTTAAACGAATCACTAAATAAATAACAGGCCAAATATCAACATTAAATCAGCAGCATGCTACTTTATTAGGTCCAACATGGCCGCCACAGAGTGTAACAGCAGCGCAGCCAGTCAGAGGGCTTGGTTAAAAGGTGATGACCTCTGACCTCAAGGCAGTTAACATGACATCACTGGTGCTGTCTCAGAGGAATGAATGAATCAAACGCACCTTCACTGACTGGACTAATTTACTCTGAGTGATACGACACACACACACACACACACGCGCGCGCACACACACACACACACACACACATACATACACACACACACACCTCCTGGCGGGTGAATCAATCTTGCCTCTGCTATAGACCTTCATTGGATGGAAGAGGTAAATGTTCGAGTGACACCACGGCAAGACACCAAGAGGTGTGTTTGTGTGTGCGTGTGTGTGCATGTGTGCGTGTGTGTGTGTGTGTGTGTGTGTGTCTGTGTGTCTGTGGTGACAAATCTGATGTTTTAAAGGAGACGCTGGGACATTTTCTAGCCATGCCAGTGGCAACAAAAAAAATGTTTTGACAAGATGCCAGACATGTTTGTGGAAAAAACAAAAAGAAAACGGATATTCTGTTCAACAGAAAATTGACCAGCATGACATCTTTCTAACCAACCAAACATCAGCCATGTCGCAAAATACATTGTAAATAACAACACACTATTTATATTTACATGTTCGTATTGTACAATATTATGTTTATATGTATATACCAGTCTATTCTATATCTCACTTGTAATAACATTGATTTTTACTATTAATATTGCTTATTGTTACATTACTGTCATTTGGCTGCTGTGGCAAACAAATATCCCTGTTTGCAGGACAATAAAGGAATTCTGAAGTGTTCAATAAACCTCTCAAACAGGAGAGACCTGTCGACAGGACACCGACAGATCACCTTCAGAGAGTAGACGGACACATCATCAGCATTATTTCCTCTTTCCAGTTGTTAAACAGCTGTTTTCTCAGGCTGTGGGCGACCAACCAGCAGCAGTTAACTGATCTCTGTTTCTAATCCGGCAGCTGAAACATCGGCTTCAGTCAAGTCGAGGACATTTCTGTCTCGCTCCTTTCAAACAGCTCTGCTTCTCCTTTTATTCTCTCGTCCAATAAAAACAAAGGTCGAGTCGACACGTTCAGAAACTTCTGTCACTTTCCTTGTTTTAAACAAAGATGAAATTATTACTGAGAAAATTGGCAACAAACTTTGTGTTTGAGTTTGAAGATTAGAACCTGAAAGTTCTGCAGGTTCTGTTCTGCTCGTCTCTGCTGTGAATAAACAACAATAAATAACAGAGAGGGCCGATGTCAGTGTCTCTGTGCCTGTTGTGTCCATGCAGGGTGTCTCTGCTCTTTTGAAGAGATTTGAGACAAACAACAACAAACTGCAGCTGATTTTACAGCGTCTGCAGAAACACAGACATGCAAACTCATCACAAACACACTGCATGTCTTGTCTCTTTTACCATGCTGGAGATCGATGAGGTGAGAGTGGAGATGAGGACGAACACATTCTTTTAGGATGGAGTCAGTGAATGTCTCATTCAAAGCTGCAGTCTGGAGTTTTGAGAAAAAAATTGACTTAGCCAGAATATTTGAATGAGTGCAGCTCCCAGGTCCCTCCTTCTTCATCTCTGCTGCTCTGCAGCCCTGCCTTCAAAGCCCCTCCTGCACAAGCAGGCTTGTAACCACGGTAACAGAGAACACCAGATAACTAAGATGTCACATTCAAAATAACAGCAACAACATAAGCCCTGATTGTTCTCTTCCTGATCAATACAACTATATTACAATGAGTGCCTCATGCAGATCACTGTAGATATCCTGAGTAACAAACAATATTCCTCACATCGCTGTAGATGAAGTTACGGGGTAATCATTCAGGTAATCATCATCACCATGCTGCCTTTCTGAAGCATGAGTAATGTTAATTCTTTAAACCAATTCAACCACTTCAGAGCATCCTGACCACAAACTAATGTTATAACTGCCCGGTCACTTGAAAAGCACTTTTACTAACCAGTAGCCATAAACACAATGCTAAACACTGGAGTTAGCATACAAGCTAACAAGCTAGATTTACCAACAAGTTACGTAGCTCGACCGTAACATGGTACGGCCATATGCGCTATTGCGAGTATTACTGTAAAACGCTGCCACCATAGCCTTGTGGTTAAAACATAGAAATAAACATATATCAAGCAGGGGTCCTTACTCCAGCAGAAAAACAGCTAACTCTGCGTAACTCTTGAGTCTTTACAAATCCCGCAGCTCCCTCCACCTCTGAAATGACGCTCCGATATTTATCCTTGTTTTCTCTCTGGCTCGGTCCAATTCTTTCTTTTTACACTGCTTTTTTTCATCAGTGTCTTATTTCTTCTCTTTGACGTGGCCAATGGTGGGGCATTCTAAGGCTCTGTTGTTGTTGTCTGTTCTCCATCATAGTTAACAGTTTGAGCTTGAACATATCTGACCTGGGAAGAGCAGGCGCTGTGCCTGTGCAGAGGAGGGGCACTGCCCAGGGAGAGGGGCGGCCAGCAGCATACGCACGAGAATGATTGACACTTCTCAGACACTCCCCTTGGCTCTGATTGGTTGTGTTTATCCTGGACCGGTGGATTCTTGCAAATCAAATTAGGGCCACTGGGTGGAGCCACAGACAGTAGATTTTTACACAGCTGACCTGTATCTTATTCTACTGTCAGACAATAATGACAATTAAAAAACAGTTACAGACCACAGTTTTAAGCCACTGAACTCCAGCTTCAAATGTTTCAGCATTTTTATCTTTTTATCTTTTTATTTTGTCTGTATGAAACGTCTTTATCCGCCCTGCTGAAGGGAATGAATCTGTCCTGCTGGCACTTCTGATCAGACTTCTACCTGCGTTACTATAATGTGGTTTAGTATCAGTGTGTTTGATTGATTTATATTCAAAAGAATTCCATGAAGGATTTAGGTGTTGAAAAAAAATTGACTGAATTCACTGAACACAAGACATGTGAAACATCAACTCTGAAACAAATATTTGGTGCTGAAGGATAAAACAGACATTAATCATTATTTCTGTTTTTATATTTTTCCTTTCATTCATATCATCATTTGTATTTTGATGACAAAGATCAGATGTTTCTCTTCATGTCTGTTTATGTGTCTGTGACAGCTTTCTTTCGTTTTTTTCAAACACAAATATTTCAGTGTATAAGTTTCTTTTGACAGTTCAGGTTTTGTTTTCAATGATACATTTTATTTGTCCATATGAAATCAACTGAAAAAGCCAAACTGAAACATCAAAAAGTGAAATTATACAAAAACATGCACAAAATAAAGAAAACGTATAGCTAAAATATAATCCACATCTTCTGGAGACAAAAATACAAAACTAAGAACAATTTCTAAAAACGAGGTTACATTATTGTTATCTTGCTTTTATGTCCTGTTGAAATAAGCTGTTTTCTGAAGAACAGACATGAGACATTCATCCTGACAAGAAGTTGTTTTCTTCTCATTTCCCCGTTTCTCCAAAACAAATTTAAACTCTTCATAAAAGTAGTCTAAGAGTCAACAGTTATCGTGCTGATGTCACAATCTGTGCTACAGGTCTGTTTGTGGTTAAACATCAAAGTTCATGTTTGGACACTGAGTGGAAACTTCTCTTTATTTCCAGAGAAACTGTGAAGTCAAACAGACGAGTCTGAACCTGTCGGAGCAGCCGAGACCCCCGATCACTGCGTGTGTGTGACGGATCACAGAGACACAAACACATCTGCTTTCTCCAAACATACCAGAGTCACTGCAGCAGCCTGAGTTTCTACCTGTCACCTGCAGCACAAACACAGAGTTCACTGGAAAAGATTCAGATCAGAAGTGTGGAGTCGTCTCCCCTCAAACATCCAGAGAAATGTTTTTTAAAGTCATGAAAGACTTAGCTGATATTTCTGGATTCCTCCTGACAGCAGGACAACATTCAACTCCATTATTCTCACTGGTGAGCTCACATTAATCCCAATTTCACAGCTGTTAAATAACAGTAGTGCGGGAAGATTGTATGTGAGTAAAAGTATTTAGTTTACGACATGTGGAGCATCACAAAACAAGCGCTCCCTGGTCTCCCTCATTAGCAGCAACTTCCTCTGACAACATGTTTGTTTCTGCAACACAAAGTGCAACAACGATGTCATCAACTGTCCTCACACAGAGCGGAAGATCTCCTGATTAATGAGCCGGTGTACAGAAGAACCTTTCAGAGACATTACAGTCGTTTTACATCAATAAACCCACAATCTGCAGGATTATCAGCTTCTTCTGAACTTCATGGCTGCTTTGGAAGTGAACGAACTTGAGCACGTGTCACATTTCGTTTACTGATGGAGCCAATTTAACGAACCAAATTCATCACACTGACACTCGAGCTCTCTGAAATCAATCTGAATAAATATCAGCAGACACATTAAAGTGAAAGTTGATGAATGGTTTTTAAAATTAAAGTAAAAAACAAACCTGCAACACTGAACTGAACTCTGTTCTGTGCTGTTCTGTCTGACCGACTTCTTGTTGTTGAAGGCTTAACTGGAATTAAGATAAAACTGTACGAAGGTTTTGCGGTGAAAGAAGGAAGTGATGAAAGAGGAACGAGAACAAAGTGATGACATCACTGACAGACCGCAGTGCTGAAGCAGGTCAACAGTTGTTAAAGTCCTCTCTAGGTTATTCCAACCTACAGGACTGCACATGAACGCATTATTCCAGCAGATAAGAAGAAGAAGAATATGAATGATGGCAAAACATGTTGAGGAGAGCAGGAAAGCGAGACCAAACACGTCCAAAGTGTGGGAACATTTTTGCGCGGTGACCTCTATCTTCAATATATGATATTGAATTTATGTGTGGCTCTGTAGTAGAGCTAAGATCGTGCCCAGATAATCAAACCCGACCCAGCCCGGTCCCGTGCACGTGAAGATGGCCAGTAAAATGATTCTAGACAAATGAGTCAAATTTGCAAATACGTGGTTTCTGTCTGACAGCAACGATATCAGTAATAATTCATGTGTAGGATATTAAGTCAGTACAAAACAGTAATAATATAAATTGGATAAAACACTGAATAGTAAACCTCCACTTAATGCAATGATTTATATCATAATAATTCATTTGTAAGATATGTAATCAATTACAAACTGTAATAATTAGCATTATTAGTTCAATTGACATATTAAAAATCCAGTTGTGTTTCAAAATATTACGTTTTCAAATAAGTTTCATGGGTTTTTAATTTGAGAATATGAGGTAAAACCAAAGTCGAAACAGATGCCAAAATAATCGGGACTAATCGACTTATCGAAAAAATAATCGATAGATTAGTCGACAACCAAAATAATCGTTAGTTGCAGCCCTAGTGTGTACTGCTTCTGAGTCTTCTCAGCTAAAACCTCATGAAAATCATACAGAAGCGAAACCTGAACACCACCCATCTCACCCAGCATCGCCATCCAAGCGGACTGAAACTCCAGACATCATCTGTTCCACAACAGCTGGACCCCCCTCCCGTGCTTTGTGATGAGCCACAAACCAAGCGCTCCCTCTTTCCTGAGCAACATCTTCCCTCAGCAAAAAAACATTCAAAACAACAAACAGCTGCAAACATCTGCTCAAGAAACCCCTCTTTATCATCTCACTGCCTCCACCCTCCTCGCAGGCTGTAAGGAGTTTTAAATCAAGCGCTCCCATAGACCTGAGAGTGCAGCTGACAGCTGGGCCTGTAAACACCAACATGTTGCTGCTTCTTGCAAAACAGCTCAACACTGCAAAACAAACACACAAACCCACTTACAGACACACAAACACATGAACCATAAATCAAGTGCTCCCTTACTCCCCTGGGGTAGCTGGCAATGGCGTCCATTGCAATCCACACGGGCCAGAGGTTAACACACAACACCAAACTGCCTCCTCCCCTCCAGATGTGTCACAGAGAATAGATGAAGCCCGCCATTCTGCTCAAAGGCTGCTCCACCTGACTCTCAGTCCAAACCCGCCTTCAGATTGTCTCAGCTCAACAATAAACAGTTTCGGTACCAGAAAGACAGAAGCAGGAAAATAACAACCTGATGCCTCGTCTGTCACGTCCCACCACGACTGTAAGTTTTCCCAAAACAAGCGCTCCTTTCAGTGAGGTCTGGAGCAGCTGAGATGGCTTTGCATACTGCAACAATGTTATTTACATTTTTATGCAACACAAACTGTGTCTGCAAGCCATCATCCAACTAACCCCTCCCGTCTTCTCCTTCCAGACTTGTTCCCCTCAGCTGGCCTGTGTTGAAAAACAAGCACTCCTTTCTTTACCCTCAGAAAAGGAGCTTCACGTGCACATGTTTGTTTGTTTTCTTCAACACAGCCAAATCAAACAAACCCTCCTCTGCCTCTGATTTCATGTAGACGCCGAGCTGGCATGTGGTTCATTGCAAACCAAGTGCTCTATTGCTTACCTCAGAACCAGATGCTTGCCTCCCACCTCTACCTGACCCTGTCCGCTCAGCTGGCATGTTTCAACTTTATTTGTCACCATGCAATCAAGTGCTCCCTCATGTAGTGGCGCTTTTCTTCAAGTGCACAGCATCCGCTCCTCAGAGTCAAAAACCATCATCAGTTTCTTCCTGCTACAAAATCAAACCAACCCCTCCTGTCTTCCCATTATCCTCCTTTCTCCATCTAAATCCTTAGAGCTGGTGCATTACAAATCAAGCACTCCCTTCCTGACCTCAGCTAAAGCTTCTTGTGTTTTGTGTTGTGCAAGACAAATCAAGCAAATCAAGCGCTCCCCTTTGTCACCACAAAGCCAGAGTTCCTTCTGACATCACAATCAACCTTCTCTTTTTCTTCATCTAGACCCTCTCCTCTTAGCTCTGATGTATAACAAATCAAGCACTCCCTTCATAGCCTCAGTCATGTCAGCCAAGAATCTTGTGTGTGTCTTTTTGTTTTGTTTTTACGGCGACTGAAACAAAATCAAGCCCTCATCCCTGAACTGGCGTGTGTTGGCTTACAAAACAAGCGCTCCAATTCCTCACCTCAGATCCAGAGTTTCCCCAAACCATCAAGAGCTTCATCCTGCTACAAAATCAAACCAACCCCTCTTCTCTTCCTAATGATGTCCTTCCTCCTTCATCTAGAACCTCTCCTCTAAGCTGTGATGCTTGCCAAATCAAGCGCATCCTTCATTACCTCAAGAGCTGGATTTTCTCGTACAGAAGCGTATCCTCTCCTCCTACTGCTACACCCTCACCGCTTAGCTGGCATGTGGTGCATCACAAATCGGGCGCTCCCCTTCTTCACCTCAGAGGCAGAGTTTCGCCCAAACCATCATGAGTTTCCTCCTGCTACAAAATTAAACCAACCCCTCCTCTGTGACTTCAGCTAGACCCTCTCTCAGTGCAACGAATGAAGCGCTCCATTCATGACCTCAGGTGCTTTAGCTTCTACACAAAAGCATCTTTTACCGGCCAGGAGCTTTTTCCTGTAAAAAAAAAAATCAAACCAACCCTTCCTCTCGGCACATTAATCTACTCCCTCAGTCAACTGGACCATCTCCTCTCAGCTGGCATGTTATGTGTACCAAACCAA
>CAEMYA010000142.1:463743-477705 GCA_903131615.1 Diplodus sargus | reverse complement strand
TATGTCAATTTTATGGAAATATCCTTGGTCCGGCGATGTTCCGCCTCGACTGCTATCTAAATCCGAGGCGGAAGTGTGCCAGCCCGTGGGTGAGATGGGCGGAGTACCCAATGACCTGCACTGTTGTGCGACCCACAGCCAGCATTCAGTCCATCACTTCATCCGCGAACATTAAGATGAGCAACTGGACAGCCGCTGAGATTCAGGAGATGCTATTGTCTCCTGGATCTCAGCGGCGGTTTAGTTGTGTTAGCTTGTTTTTGTAGCGCAAGCTATTAACGGTTGCTACTTTCAAATTAAAAGCCCCCCGCTAAGAACCAACCACTCAGGTCTATAGTGGTACATTTTCTGGAGATTAATACCAAAGAAGCAGTATTGAAAAAAGCCTTGGGAAAGAAAATAATGATTGAAGGGCCATTTGATCATGATTATGCCACAGAAGTGCAAGGCATACACGGGGATAAAGAGGCTCCTGAAAGAGAAATTAATTCTCTAAGGAGGAGAGGTTACTCAGTGGAAATCACAACAAATAATACTCACACGTCAAAATTGGCTACAGCACACCGGCCCCTAATTGTTACTGTATAATAACATAACAATTAAACACCAGTTAAATAATGGAGCCAATACACAGTCCATCATGCACATGTGTGCTTGTAATTCATAATGTTTCTGTATACGTCTATTCCATGAGTCTTTATTCAGCTTCCTGCAGAAGACAAATCTTTGTGACTGGTCTCTCCGGTATGTTACATTTGGTCTGGACTTCGACAGACCTCACAAGTCCTCGTGAGTCAGGAAAGGTCTGTAGTACCTTCCCCAACAAGCAGGATCCGCGAGGAGCAGTGGAGTCCGCAACAATGACGATGTCTCCTGTGATGAAGCTTCTCTTGTCCTTGGACCACCGTTGTCGTTCCTGTGATAGAGGGAGGTACTCCTGAATCCATCTTTTCCAGAAGAGATCCGATAAGAATTGAACTTGCCTCCAGCGTCGATTAGTATGCAAATCACTCTTCTCGAAAAGCCCAGGTGGTAGCGCAGGATTGCCTTTCAACAGAAGGATGTGGTTTGGGGTTAAGGGTTCCAGATCGTTAGGACCCTCTGATACTTTGGTGAGGGGACGGTCATTTACGATAGCTTCCACCTCACACAAAAGAGTTTGTAGCCCCTCATCATCCACATTTTGCTGATGTAGTACTGATTTCAGCACTTTTCTGACCATGCAAATGATTTGTTCCCATGCTACTCCATGATGTGATGCAGCAGGAGTGTTGACGCTCCATTTCACTTTAGACTGAAGTAGTGCATTTTGGATTTTCTTATGATTAAGAGTAGACAAAGCCTCCTTCAGCTCACGTTCTGTCCCCACAAAGTTTGTTCCATTGTCTGACCTGATATGTGATACCTGGCCTTTTCGGGATATAAATCTGCGTAGTGCATTGATGCATGAACTGGTGTCTAACGAATATGCCATTTTCAAATGCACTGCCCTGCTGGCCATGCAGGTAAAGATAACACCATAGCGTTCAACAAGGCTGCGGCCTCTCTTCACCTCAAAGGGCCAAAAGTAGTCAACACCCACATTCGTAAATGGTGGGAGGTCAGGTTGAAGTCTGTCTTTTGGCAAATCGGTCATCTTTTGTTCACCCAGCTTTCCCCTATAACGTTACAGATGACACAGGATGAGAGAATCTTTCTAGCAGCAGCATTTGCGCTGGTGATCCAATACCGCTGACAAAGATTAGAAAGCAGGTGATTTCTTCCACAATGTCCTAAGTGCACATGAATGTGGCACAGAATGAGAGTTAAGATATGCTGATCTTTAGCCAAAATGACTGGGTGTTTCATGGTATATGGCATTGCTGCTTTGGTGAGCCTTCCACCCCACTCTCAAGAGCCCATTTTCCAACACTGGATCAAGTTTGTACAGGTGACTGCCTTTTTTTACTCCAGATGCTCCGCTTTTTAAGACAGTTATTTCATCACTGAACTTGTCACGTTGACAGTACTGAACAATGGCAGTTTCAGCGGCTTCAAGATCTTCAGGGGACAAGGTTCTGAACCTTTGCATCTCCTTTTCCACCTTGTTCTTTTGTTGAGATATGTCAATTCCTCTGTTGGACACAGAAGTTTGCATTTCTTTTGTCTTCTAACTCAACGACTGCAACATCTTTCTCACCTGGTGAATGTAAGCCACTGAGGTCTTTAGCCTTGTCCAAGACGAAAAATAAGTTATCAGCTGGTTTGTTGCATTCTGTGTATCTTTATTACTGACAACATCTGTTGCAGTGAGGGCATCTTTGACGACAACAACATTCACTTCAGGCTCTCCTTTAATCTCTGGGTCATCACTGCTGATAGAAGCAGAATCCACAATGTTAATGGGCCATTCCTCTTCATTCTTAAAGAGAAAGTCTGGCCATTGATCCATCTGCTGCTTGTGAGAAGGTACTCAACTTTAACCCCACAAGAGGCCTCATCAGCCGGGTTCTGCTTTGTATTGTCATACCTCCATTGTGAGACAGTAGTGGCTTCTCTTATTGTGGAAATCCTGTTGGCCACAAAGGTTTTTTTTCTTTGTTTAATTCCTAATGTATTTAAGCACAGTTGTGCTGTCAGTCCAGAAGGTTGAATTTTCCAGCTGTAGGTGCAATCCTGCTTTCAACATCTTGTCAACTCTAACTGCAAGCACAGCAGCTGCTAGTTCCATCCTTGGGATTGTCACTTTGTTTAATGGAGCAACTCGTGCCTTTCCCAAAATGAAGGCTAGATGAATTTTCTTCTTATCATTATGCAGCCTCAGGTACGACACAGTACCATAACCATCCTCGCTTGCATCAGAGAAGTGATGTAGTTGGACACTTGTGATCTGTCCAAAATCCCTAGGTTTGATGTGTCTTGGCACACTGAATGTACTGAGCTTTCTTAGCTCTTCTAGCCACCCTATCCATTGTAGCTGGTAGTTTGAGGAGATATAATCATCCCAACCATAGCTCAGCCTACATAGATTTTGCAGCATCATCTTAGCAGGTAAGGTAAAGGGTGCCAGAAAGCCAATGGGGTCATACACTGAGCTTGTTACAGATAAGATACCCTGTTGTGTAAGTGGTCTGTCCTGAACTGTCATTTTAAACCTGAAGGTGTCAGTTTCTGCACACCACTGTAGTCCCAATGTTCTCTCAACAGGAAGGTCGTCTCTGTCGTGATCCAATTCTTTAACTCCCTTGGCTCTTTTTTCCACATCAGTGGATTCCAACACTGACTGTTGCTGATCCATTTTGTCAGTTGAAATCCTCCCAACTGGCACACAGCTGTCAGGTCTCTCACCAAGGCGATGGCCTCTGCCTCTGAAGGCAGGGACTTCAAGCAGTCATCCACATAGAAATTATGCTTGATTGTGTCCGTCACATGTGCTGGGAACTTTGCTCTATTGTCCTCAGCAGTTTTTCTTAGGGCAAAACTGGCACAGCTGGGTGATGATATTGCACCAAATAGATGAACGGTCATTCTGTAGTCAGCGAGATGTTGTGTAAGTTCACCATTTGGCCACCACAGGAAGTGAAGAAAATCTACATCCTGTTTTGCCACTTTGACTTGATGATACATGGCCTGTATATCAGCCATCACTGCTATCGCTTCTTGACGAAACCTTGTGAGAACTGCAAGCAACGAGTTTGTCAAGTCAGGTCCCTGGAGTAGCTGACTGTTGAGTGACATCCCTTTAAAGCTTGCACCGCAGTCAAATACCACTCTTATAGTTCCCTTTTTAGGATGGTGCACACCGTGGTGCGGGATGTACCAGACCTTTCCTTCTTTTCCTTTCGGCTGGTTCTCTGGTATCCTTTCTGCATATCCTTTGCTTATGACATCATTTAGAAAGTGAGTGTATTCTTCTTTAAATGTAGCATTTTTTGTTAATTTCCTTTTCAGACAGAGGACCCTTTGCTCAGCAACATGACGGTTGTTGGGCATGGTGAAATTATCCTCTCTGAAAGGTAATCTCATGCAGTAATGTCCATTGTTGAGTTCCACTGAGCTGTTCATGATTTTCAGAAACTTAAGATCTTCTCTGGACATTTCTGGCTTTTCCTCTGTTGATTTCTCGTTGAAGTCATGGTTATATTGCTTCACCAGCAGTTCTTCTATGCTAGCAATGGATGTGTGGTTGGCTGTAACGGTGGGGCAGCTGCTCCCAGTCACATTGCCTCCGTAAGTGGTCCATTGATAATCCATCTCAGTAAGGTTCTGACAGCATAAGGTCCTCCTTCCTTGCTGTTTACCACTTCCCATGGTTCCATTACCATTGAAACATTATTTCCTATTAACAACTCCACATCAGCATTGATGACAGGAATTTCCACAGAGTGTAAGTGCATGAACTTAACTCTTCCTGTCGTGGAATGTTATTAAGGGCCACAGGCATGTTTCACTGTGTGTACACATCAGGCAATTCAAAGAAGATGTTACTACCGAGTGCAGCCACCTCCAATCCTGAGATGATGTGACTGTTGACAAACTTTTCTTGATTCATCATCTTCAACAGGATCTTAACATCTCTTCCTCTCACCTTCAGTTCCCTCATGAGTCGCTCAGAGCAGAAAGTAGCTGTGCTGCCGGGATCTAAAAACGCATAATGTTTTTAGTATTTTGCTGCCTTTCATAGCCTTGGTCTGAACAGGTACAATTGGCAACACACCATCTTGTGCCCCTATATTGCCACAAGTCTTGGGAGAAACTAGACCCTTTTCCTGCTGTGTGTCCTCTGATTTGATTTCCTTCCCTTTTGAATAAAATTGGAGGCAGGTGGGATGTTTTAGGTTGACAATGGTTGACCTTGCAGGTCAGCCGTCTACTGCACTCTTTACTCATATGTCCAACAGACAAACATCCAAAACAAACACCTTTCC
Organism: Diplodus sargus; assembly: GCA_903131615.1. Taxonomy (NCBI): domain Eukaryota; kingdom Metazoa; phylum Chordata; class Actinopteri; order Spariformes; family Sparidae; genus Diplodus; species Diplodus sargus. The sequence goes on along the minus strand of CAEMYA010000142.1, from coordinate 472,798 downwards.
CTCTTAGAAAATCAATCTTCTCTCTATGGAGCTTCTTCTCCATTTTGGGGCACAACTCCAATCTGTGACCCTCTTCACACAGCAGACACAACACCTTTGTTGATTTATCAGGTACGTTTTTATCCCTTTGCACTTGAGTTGTGGTTCCAGAGTAAGCAGCTGCTACAGAGGTAACAAAACTGCTTCCCCTTCCTGTGCGAACCGGTAAGATTTTATGTCCAACATTATATTTAGGAGGTAAGATGGATGTGTCCTGAATGTTGCCAAAAACTGGATTAAAAGCAATTGACACTTGTCTCTCAATGAAGTTGACAATATCACTGAAATATGCTTGACGATGGTGCCTCCCCTGCAACTCATAACTCTCCACTTTTCTCTTAGCTTGTATGGCAACTTCATGATTAAAGCACGCATGTTAGATGGCATATTCAGCTCAGACTTGTAACTGATGTCCTCCATGGCATTGCGTAGAACAGGTGCGTAGAAACAAAGCTAAGGCTTGCAAGGCCTTGACATCCTCCGCTTTCACTGGTAACCGTCCAAGAGCTTTCTTTATGTATGCAGTGGCTATTTTATGTTCATTTCCACAGTGTTCTTGTAAAAGTGTTCTTGCTCTTTGATAACCTCTTTCAGGTGGCATGTGTTAACAGCCTTTGACTAGCTCCCTGGGTTGTCCTTTGGTGTACTGCTCCAAAAAGTACAAGCAGTCTATACTGCTAGCAGCCTTTCCTTCCACTCCATGTTCAAATGCTTGAATGAATGTACTGTACTCAAGAGGGTCTCCATCGAAGGTTGGCATATGCCTTGGTGGTAATGATAGTGAGGACTGCTGCTGTACCAATAGAGCAGTTAAGTCATTTTGTCTTTGCATGATGGTGAGAAGATTTTCTTGGTCCACATTTGTTTGCACTGAATCAGCATGCTGAATTGACCCCTGTGTGGAAAGCATGGCAGGTTCCTGTGGGTGATGTGTGGTGTGATATGTTTGCTGAAATCCTGGAAGCATGCTTGGTTTGGGGTTCAGAGCGTGGGCATTTGGTCCACCATGTTGTAAAATGGTTTCCTTGGGCCGTGCCTCCACTGGCACTGCAGCTTTGCTGCCTCCTGTTGGTGGATGATGAAACTGATGGTATGAGTCTTTGGGCCTTGCCCCCATTAGCACTGCGGCTTTGCTGCCTCCTGTTGGTGGATGAGTAAACTTTTGCTTCCGACTTTGTGGAACAAATTCCATAGCAAAGGATTGGTGAGAAGATTTGGCTTTTGACCTTTCCAGATATGAATTCATTCCGTCTGTATGAGCTCTGGAGCTCTGTATGTCCGAACCTCTATACTTGAGTATGGTGACTTTTGCTGTGTGAGCAGCAATTTGACTTTGCAATTCGAGCACCTCCTTTTTTTCTTTTTTGTTCCTCCTGTAGCTCAAGCTTATGTTTTTCTTTTAGGGCAGCTGCCATAGCAAGGAGAGCAGCCCTTTCAGCCTCTGCTTTGAGATATGCAGAGGAGGTTGAGGACTTTACAGATCTATTACCGGAGAAGCAAGCTGATGTGCATGCTCTATCAGCAACATTAGAAATGCTGTCATTTGGCTCAGTCTCATCAGCATTGTCATCATCATCATCATCACCATCATCATCATCATATTGGCATTGTTCCCTGGTGTCAAGCAACCACTTTTAATTTTTTTAATTATTTCGTTGGTGCTGTTCATTACGGTTTCAAACCATTTATTTTGTTTTTACACTTCCTCTTCTGGTAGATGTGCTTTCAGTGATTCATGTAGTTCTGTTGTTTCCGCACTCAGTTTTACAAACGCATCATATTTGGATTGAACCTCACACACATTCTTTTTAGAAAGCATCAGTTGCTCAACTTCCTCCTTTAGTTTGTAGAGTTTCTTTATTCTGGAATTTCTTTCCTTTTGTTGTGATAATATTTTTTCTTCCATTGCTTTAGCAGTGAGTTTAATTAGTCTTTTTCCAAGTTCCGTTCTAATTTCACCTTGATTGACAGGTGCATTCGTGTCCGCGTTACTCATTTTGATATTGATTTAGCGGAGCTGCCGAGGTCTTTATTTTAGAATTGAAGCGGGATGTACCTGTATCCCGTTGTGCTAAGTCCAATTTCTTACACACAGCTTGTAACAATTCTTAAACGATCCTACCGTGAGTCTTCGGCGGTGCTATTGCCCCAATTTCCTTGTCAGTCCATGTCCATTGAATGAAATCAGCTGAGGCGCTGTGCTGCAGGAGCCACTACTCAACTGATCCGTCCATTGAAGCAACGTTTTTTAACTTATTGTAGTGGCAATCTATCCACAATATTGTCACTTGAGGGAATTTGAGGTACTTTCCAAAGTGTCAATGTGCTGAATGATGAGGTCTGCCATGACGTATGCGTTCACTGTTTATTGAATGCGGATAATAAATATTTAAAGAAAGCCGGCTGAGTGACTAACTGAAACCAACATGTCAATATAACGGAAAAATCAAAAAGACTAACGTTATGATATAACAGAAAGACATGTGCCTCCGTGATCCCAATTCCCTGCACCTGTGCACCAGTGACTCCCATATATAGACATTTCAACGTGATTCCCTGTCTATGCCCCCTGGTGCGCATGTGGACGAGCAATCATTACCTGTTAATTGGCTCACCAAACCCGCACACAACAAATAATACTCACACGTCAAAATTGGCTACAACACCACACCCAATGTCTCTTCTTGAAAAGTATGAATTCTATTCAGGGTATAAACTGAATATATGAAAAACACAAATTCTCTCGTTAAATTATTCTCCATCCCGACAAATAAGAGATGCATATAATTTGAAATGAAGTATCTCGGTGTAACTCTGTGTAAAACACTTCCCGACATGTTTGAAAACAATTATAGTGAGATTTAATTACGATTTTGAAAGGTGGTCTACCCTCCCATTAGACTTCAGTGCTAGAATACGGATGGTCATTTTACCTAAAATGTTATTGTTATTTTTATTTCAAGCTCTACTAATTAATATCCCCCAAAACCAATGTATAGCCTGGGACAAGATGATTTCTAGATTCATTTGGAATAGTGAAAAACCAAGATTAAAATTCACGACACTTCAGCTACCTAAAAGCAAGGGGGGAATGGCTTTACCTAACCTTACAGAATATTTTTATGCAGCTCAAATTAGGTATCTGGCCTGTTGGTGTAGACCTGACTTTGAGTCTAAATGGAAAGGGAAGTACAGGGCTTTCAAACCCAGATATTGGTGGGGGATAAACATTTGATAGGTGCTTTGAGACATGCTATGAACCCAATAGTAGCATTTACACTTGAAATATGGAGCACTGTTGTAAGAAAATACAAACTTAAGAGGGATATATGCACTCTGAGGTGGTTTGCGTATGATTTAAAGTTTAAGCCAGTGACGTACGATCCAGCATTCAAAGAATGGGCACAAAAAGGTGTGACAGCAATACGTACAGTATCAGAAGGTGGACAGTCTCTAAGTTTCAAAGATCTAAAGACGAAGTACAGCCTTGAAAACAAAGACTTTTATAGATGCTTGAAGATGAGAGAGATTATTTCACAAAAGAGGTAGGGTAAAATGAAACTATAAATAAGGTGATTGGAGTTATTATCGATTCATACAAACAGAAGGGGTCTCGGCCCATTTCTGCTTTCTATCGAGCTTTGGGTGAGAGTAGGAAGGAATCAACACTTTATATAAAAGCAAAATGGGAAGCAGAACTAAAAATCCAAATACAAGACGAGGAATGGTACCACATGTGTGAGACACAATGTACATCAACAAATTCATTCATATGGGGGGAGTTCTGCTGGAAAAAACAGCTTGACAGATAAAATCTAGGCAACTCGCTATACAACAAGACCGCTGGAGATTATGTGGGAGCGTTGAGGCAGACCATGCACACATCTTCTGGAATTGTATAAAAATTAGGATATACTGGCAAAATGTTAACTCGGTTGTAAAAAATGTTTTGGGATATGAAATCCCAAATACTTCTTCAGTGATGTATCTTGGGAATATTGAGAAGGTTGTAATGAAAGAAGATCTGTACTTGACTAAAGTATTACTCGCAGCAAGCAAGAAACTGGCTCAATGTGAACACTCCAAACCAGGAGCAGTGGTTGGAAATTGTCCAGGAAATCCTTGTTATGGAAAAATTGACATACCTATTGAGACTCAAAGAGAATGTATTTGAAAAAAAAACTGGGAAAAATGGAACATTTATATGAGGTCATAGTAACCACAAATCACTCTTACCTGAACATTGATGCTGTGGAAGGATTTCCTGTTAATGTAATCTCCCTCATGTTCTCCTGAGGGGCGTTTGATTCTGTGTGTGTGTGTGTGTGTGTGTGTGTACGTGCGTGCGTGCGTGCGTGCGTGTGTGCGTGTGCGTGTGTGTGCGTGCGCACACGCAATCTACTGCACCAATGATATTAGGGAAAGCTCTAACAAAAAATAGTGAGTATCCAACTGTGACTGATCAAATTAGAAACTAATGGTTGCACGTTGAAATTGAGGTTACCTGCAATCTTGTAAAACTCTTTGATGTGGAGAGGTCTTCTGTGGCCAGGGAAGGTGATGAATTATGTTGAATGACTTCAGCTCCACACAAACACGTCTTATTGTGCGGCAAATGGTTGCTTTATTGAGGTTCTCTGCATCCCCAACAGAATAAAGGAAGCTCCCACTTGCAAAAAATCTCAATGTAACACAGGCTATCTGTGGCACAGTGAGAGCATGGCTTTTGCTGTCTGGTGCTGTATTTTTGGACCCAGCAGCCTACATAAATATCTCAGTCCATTGTGTGTGTGTTTCCTTGTCACAAATTTCATTGAAAACACCTTTGCAACTTCATCGGCTGTGTTTTGTAATCTCAATTACTGCAATAAAACATATTTATGAAACCTCTAATGGCAATTTGACAAGCAGTCTTCATTCACATAGCAATATAACACTTGGCCCAAGTAATAATACTACCACTTGAATAAATATAAAAGGACTGTTGCAATTACAAACAGACGACAGATTTAAATGAAATGAAAAATGACAATATATATGTAATATTTTAATGCAGGATAATTAAAATGATGCAACATACGTAGAAAGACCATGGACATGCTGTAAAACACATTAATTCCTCACAGGATTGACGATGGAAATACAGGTGAATCACTAGGATTAATCTTAGCCTGGCTGTTAGCCTGGTCTGGAGCAGAATAAATCTCCATGGCAGTTTATACCATAACATATCCTACTGCCCCCTATCCTGCTTTTGTGCAACCGGATCACTGTTAAATTGAGCCAGGATAACCTAGATATCCTGGCTTAATCCCTTATCCTAGTTTTGTGCATATCCCTCAGGTGTGGCTCACGTGAGCTCAGATAACAAAGGAGGACACGGAGATGCCGAACACTAAAATGAATGCCAAGCTCAAAAGGGGGAAGAAAAAAAAATAATGCAAGAGTTACTTTTCCTGGTAACTAGTTACTTTTATAGTGGGGTAATTCCGTTAGTAATTCAGTTACTTTTTGGGAGAAGTACCTCGTAACTTTAACTAATTACTTAAAAAGTAACATGCCCAACACTGTTCCTCAGCAACCAAATCACGTGGTTTGCCATATAATTTTGTGATTGGTTGGTGTGGTGCCTTTTTCCACCAATAGGAACGTGTTTTTTTGCTTGCAAACACTTCCTGCTTGCGGATACTTTCGTGAGAAAAGACAGTTTTTATCATTTCTTCCTGCACTAGACACAAAGCAAATGTGACGGCAATGTTCGTGAAAAAGCATGGCGGACTTTATTTATCGTAAATCCACGTCCGTTGACTCAGGAGGTGGAGCGTCCTTGTGTATTCGGATCTCCTCAGATCGGAACAGACTCGGTCTGGACTCGTTTAGTCTCATTAATCCACAACAGTCAGTTTAGATGCACAGAATGGGACCGAGCCGCCAGCAAAATCCCAGTCGAGCTCGCGCCCTGCAGGTATAAATCCGTGTGTTTCTTAAGGTGGCACGTGGGGGTGGGCTCTGCAGTGATTGGCTCTGGCGCGCACTGTGGTGGAATCGAAGATGTTATACATGTGCTTTTATCTGAAGGACACGTTTGAGAGTAAGAGGGGAGGTTGGTGCAAGAACAGCAGCTCGACAGATTAGCTAGGAGTTCCATGTTGTGGGTCTTGCTGAATAAATGAAGGTAACCTGAAAGTCTCATCTGTTGGTATTTATTACCAGAAAACACGACACGCACGTGGCTATGGCTAGCAGTGATTGGCTCTGGTGCGCACGTGGCAATGGTAGCTATAGTTGACAATGCTAGAGGAATTGGTAAATCATTTATGAAAAAATGGATTAACGGTGTCATTGTAGTCCAAACAAATCCAATGTTGCACACCCTTAAACCACACAGCAGTCATGTTGTAAATCTCAGGTCAGGCTGATCCTGATCTGCAGAGTTATTTGAGGCACAGACAGACACACACGCGCACGCACACGCACACGCACACGCACAGATTTCTTGCTTTTACAGAGAGACTAGCGCATTGCCCGTAGGAAATATGTATTCCTATAGAAAAGTGGGAAGTTAAACAGCTTTTACATAGATGGCCAAATGAGGCTGTGTTTGAATGTGGGACGCCAGGGATATTTAGGTATGTTGTGAAATGCGATATTCCAGGGTATACAGTGCATACGGAAAGTATTCACAGCGCTTCACTTTTTCCACATTTTGTTTTGTTTCAGCCTTATTTCAAAATGGATTTAATTAATTTTTTCCCTCAAAATTCTACACATAATACCCCATAATGACAACTTAAAAAAAGTTTGTTTGAGATTTTTGCAAATTTATTAAAAATAAAAAACAAAGAAATCACTTGTACATAAGTATTCACAGTCTTTGCCCAATACTTTGTTGTCGCACCTTTGGCAGCAATTACAGCCTAAAATATTTTGGAATATGAAGCCACAAGCTTGGCACACGTATCTTTGGCCATTTTTGCTCATTCCTCTTTACAGAACCTCTCGAGCTCCATCAGGTTGGATGGGGAGTGTCAGTGCACAGCCATTTTCAGATCCCTCCAGAGATATTCAATGGGATTCAAGTCTGGGCTCTGGCTGGGCCACTCTAGGACATTCAGTCCTGAAGTCCTGAAGCCACTCCTTCGATATCTTGGCTGTGTGCTACGGGTCGTTGTCCTGTTGAAAGATGAACCGTCGCCCCAGTCTGAGGTCAGGAGCGCTCTGGAGCAGGTTTTCTTCCAGGATGTCTCTGTACTTTGCTGCATTCATCTTTCCCTCAATCCTGACAAGTCTCCCATTTCCTGCCGCTGAAAAACATCCCCACAGCATGATGCTGCCACCACCATGCTTCACTGTAGAGATGGTATTGGCCAGGTGATGAGCGGTGCCTGGTGTCCTCCAAACATAACGCTTGGCATTCTAGCCAAAGAGTTCGATCTTCGTCTTATCAGACCAGAGAATTTTTGTTTCTCATGGTCTGAGAGTCTTTCAGGTGCCTTTTGGCAAACTCCAGGCGGGCTGCCATGTGCCTTTTACTAAGGAATGGCTTCTGTCTGGCCACTCTACCATACAGGCCTGATTGGTGGAGTGCTGCAGCGATGGTTGTCCTTCTGCAAGGTTCTCCTCTCTCTACAGAGGAACCCTGGAGCTCTGTCAGAGTGACCATTTGGTTGTTGGTCACCTCCCTAACTAAAGCCCTTCTCCCCCGATCACTCAGTTTAGAGGGATGGCCAGCTTTAGGAAGAGTCCTGGTGGTTCCAGACTTCTTCCATTTACAGATGATGGAGGCCACTGTGCTCATCGGGACCTTTAAAGCAGCGGACATTTTTCTGAACCCTTCCTCAGACCTGTGCATCAAGACAATCCTGTCTCAGAGGTCTATAGACAGTTCCTTCAACTTCATGCTTGTTTTGTAGCCTGACATACACTGTTAACTGTGGGACCTTATATAGACAGGTGTGTGCCTTTCCAAATCATGTCAAATCAACTGAATTTGCCACAGGTGGACTCCAATTAAGCTGTAGAAACATCTCAAGGATGATGAGTGGAAACAGAATGCACCTGAGCTCAATTTTGAGCTTGATCATGAAGGCTGTGAATACTTATGTACAAGGGATTTCTTCGTTTTTTATTTTTTATAAATTTGCAAAAATCTCAAACAAACTTTTTTTAAGTTGTCATTATGGGGTATTATGTGTAGAATTTTGAAGGAAAAAAAATGAATTGAATCTATTTTGGAATAAGGCTGAAACAAAACAAAATGTGGAAAATCATTTTATTAGTTTTTAAAGCTCTTCATGGCCATGGGCCAACCTATTTATCAGATTTGCTTTTATCATATGAACCCTCCAGAACCCTCAGGCCCTCTGTTCACGGCCTTTTAAATATTCCAAAAGTGAGAACAAAAACTCACGGTGAGGCCGCCTTTTGCTACCACGGTCCACGTTTGTGGAACAGCCTCCCAGAGGACCTGAGGGCACTGGAGAATGTTGATACTTTTAAGAGCAACCATAAGACCTTCCTTTTTAGGCTGGCTTTCAGCTGAATTTGATTTATTTATAGATTCTTATTTAGCTTAAACCTGGTTTTATTCTATTTATTGATTCACTCACCACTTATCTATTGACTTAATTATTCAGTTTTATCTTCTTTAACTGTATGTATGTTATTGATTTGACTTTTAACCTCCTTTAGCATTTTATCAGTTTTAGTTGTAGTGTTTTATTATTTCATCTTATTTTATCTTAGTTTTAGTGTTTTATTATTTTATCTTATTTTACCCTAGTTTTAGTGTTTCTCTTTATTTCATCTTATTTTACTGCCTCTAGTGTCTCCTCAGTAAAATACATCAATGATAGCGTTTCCTCAGTTCTGCAATACCTGTTGTTAATGCCCTGTTTTATTTATTACCATTTATTCATGTATTATTACTCACTCCTTTACTTCACTTATTGTGTTTAAGTAGCTATATATGTGTGTGTATGTGTGTGTGTGTGTGTGTGTGGGGGGGGGGGGGGGG
>CAEMYA010000142.1:441308-463680 GCA_903131615.1 Diplodus sargus | reverse complement strand
TATGAAAAGTGCTCTATAAATAAAGTCTGATTGATTGATTGAAAAAGTGAAGCGCTGTGAATACTTTCCGTATGCACTGTAATTGGCCATTTTTGATTTTGCCATTATATTTCACCTTAAAAACTACTTATCTTGCCTTGCTTGGTGACATTATTTTCAGCACAACCTCACATGTGTGACTGTACAGTTATTTTTTCATTTTGACATACTGTATTAACACGATGGACCTAAAATCACAAAAATATGTGTATGTGTGCGTATGTATGGGGGAGTGTTGAAATTGTTGCCGTTTTAATTCTGTAAAGCACTTTGCGCTACATTACGATGTATGAAAAGTGCTCTATAAATAAAGTCTGATTGATTGATTGAAAAAGTGAAGCGCTGTGAATACTTTCCGTATGCACTGTAATTGGCCATTTTTGATTTTGCCATTATATTTCACCTTAAAAACTATTTATCTTGCCTTGCTTGGTGACATTAATTTCAGCACAACCTCACATGTGTGACTGTACAGTTATTTTTTCATTTTGACATACTGTATTAACACGATGGACCTAAAATCACAAAAAAAAACATAAAATCCGAGTGGGAAAAAGTTAGATTATTTACTGTGAAAACCACAAATATGTTTAACAAACCATTTTTCTTACTTATATTGCAAATATAAATTGTTGTTTGCCAAATTTGTGCACAAGTGTTTGAAATTTACAAAGTTACATGTAACGATTTACATTTAAAGGAGTCATCACCTGTTTTTTTACGTATCCAGTCCCCCTTGGATCGCTTTGGATCAATTCTTAAACCTTCTTAGAAATTAAAAAAAAAACAAAAAAAAAACAAACATAGAGCTTGTTCTGACACTTTTTCATACTGCGACTTTCTCGCGCGAGATTATGTGCGAGGTTTTGACTGGTCCGGATGTGCATTGAATTAATATGTAATGATTGGCCGCAGGAAAGAGAGCCGGAATGGGGGGCTGGCCTGCATGCACACAGACTCCAAAACATAAACAGCCCCCTGTCTTGGCGCACACACTAACTGACGAACCTTGCGGAATTCAAGCATTTATGTACGAGCCGGAGTCGGGACCCGAACGGGAGAGTGAAGAGGCAGAGAAGGTGGCAGAGACACGTTCACAGCAGGATGTCTCTGAATGGTAAATTCTTTTTTTTTTCTCTTTCTTACTTTTCACACTTGTGTTTTACATGTAAGACCTGAGTTTTAATGCTGGTGGTCACGATGTATGGCGTGAAAATGACAGAAATAGGCAGATTCGGCGTGCTCACTCAGAAAGTCTGGCTGAGGACGGCTGTGAGCCGATGCTTATGCAAGCTTATGCAAGTAGCCCCCTGTGGTAACATCACCACAGGAGCAGAGTCAAAATGTTGTGCTTTGGGAATGCGCATGCTAGTGCGCAATTCCTGTTCGGAAAAAGAGCCAAAGCGAAAAAAATAGGGCTTTCAGGCGATGAAAAAAATTAATCTAATTAATTACAGGATTTGTAATTAATTAATCGCATTTTAATCTCTTATCTGCTAAAGGTACCCAAATAAAGAATTCGAATTCTAGGACATTACAAAATTGTATTGCATGACTAATCAGTTGAATACACTAAGAAGAGAAGAACTTGGCATTCAAAGGCCCGAGCAACGATGTGCTCGCCTCGCTGCCTTGAGTCGCGTCTATGTCTGTTGTCACCCTGCTTTGACTAGCGACCCGGGCTGTAACGATCCTGAGACCAAACTCACGATTTGGTTTGTATAACGATTTTTGCCCCACGGTTCGATACAAACCTTGATTTTTCTTTCTAAATTAAACATTTTTTATTTATGTAACATTTCAATAACTTATGTGTATGATACTGAGATATCAGAGGTGCAGTATTGTGGAGGGCGTGTCTATCTGATGGTCTGTTAACTGCACAGATCCTTCACTCAACTTAATACAGAGAAATGTCCCACAAAACAACGTTACAGAACCAAACTAAGGTAACGTAGTAACTGTAACTGTCTTTGGCAACAAGTTAAAAATACCACAGCTGCACGTGCGCCCGTCCTACAGACTCCTTGTCACATTTCTGCCATGCGTCTGTCACTGGCAAAAAAAACTTGACCTCACCGAGTGAGGCAGTCAGCCCTCCGGACCGAGACTTCAGTGAACTTTACCCCGGAAGACAGTCTCCGTCGGTTTTGATTGACAGGGAGGGGAGACACCGGGGAAACCCCTTGAAAAAACACACACGTCATCATCATGACGTGAACCGTCATGATCTGGACTGGAAGTTGTGTCGTGATTCTGCCTTCTCACAGCGCAAGACAGGTTCGTGGATCTGAGTGTCGCCATTTCAGCTTCGATACGTGTATCATTACAGCCCTAGTGGCGACGCAGGTGGGACGTGACGAACAAGTTCCTCGGTGCTAGTGCTACAGTGACGTGCCACTGCCAAGTAGCCTATGGGTCATTCAAAGGGCCAAATTTAAAATGCTCGCACATTGAATTGCCACTCAGTAACTATACACTCCAAACACGCTAAATGTCACAAATCTCTCAACTCTCAAAACTTTTTTTTTGCTTGCAAACACTTCCTGATTGCGGATACTTTCGTGAGCAGCAGCCATGTTGAAAATCTCAGGTCAGTCTGATGCTGATCTGCAGAGATACTTGAGGCACACACACACAGACAGACAGAGATTTCTTGCTTTTATAGAGAGATGAAGGCTTCACTGGAGCTGCCAGGTCGTCTGCTGACACGGGACCAAACGATCGTCATCTCTGTCCACAGGAGGCACCAGAATCGACAAAAATTCAAGTTCCTGGTCACTTAAAGTAAAACTGTACTTCGGATATTGTTCAATTATTTATAGTTATGAATCTATTTTCTACATTGTATATTTTCTATGTTTGAAGCTTATATGATGGAAGATTCAAATATATATTTTACAAAAGAACAATGACAACTGAGACAACAAGAAGCTGAAATGGTCTTAAAACGTCCAAAACATTTAAAAAAAGAAAAGTATAGTTTTTCTTTTCTAAAAACTCAAATTAAATGTCACAATGCTGCTTATTTAAGTTGTGTTGTCACAGTTTGTGTTTTCTTCTACATATGAACAAAATACAAGCAAAGAAACATTTAACGTATTAAATTACTCTTCATTTTAAATATGTGTAAACCAACTCATGCGTCATTTAACTTTTCATGTTTGGCGTCTCATGAAGCTAAAAACACGTCTTAAATCAGGTGAATATGAAGATGCACATGTTAAACTCAGGTTCATGTGTGAGACCAGAACATTAGATGATCTGTTTTGTAAGCCTTGTTTCCACATGTGGTGAAAAAACAATGAAAATTGTGTATGAAGTTCCCCCTCAGATGTTCAGGGTCAAAAATTGTTTTGAAATTTGAGAGCAGGTGGTTTTATTCACTTATCAGCTCATGATTATTGTAAATATTAAAACTTGAATTTCTGCTATAAACTACACAGAGCTGCTTTATTCATACACTCCAGACATGAGTAATATGATAAATTACTATTTAAGGTGGAACTAACTGATTCTTAATGGAATATCTGTGAATTGTGTTTTCTCAGTGACGATGTGCAAGGAGGTCAAAAACACAAAATATAAAGAAACAATGCAATAATTTAAAAACAGGACCAGGCTGTCAGACACACCATGCTGATCAGGGCGGATGTTTGAACACGTCTCAGGATCTAAATAAAGTTCATCCAAACAACAAACACTGAGGAAGGAGGTGAGTAAAGACAAAGAAGAAGGAAGGAAACAAAAGGAGGAAGCTGATGAGGCAGAAGAACATGAATCATTCATTTACTGAGATTCAGCTCAGTGATGAGGAGGGAAGGAAGGAAGGAAGGAAGGAAAGAGACAAGGAGAGGGGATGGAGGGGGCGGGGGGAGGAGGAGGAGGAGGAGGAGGAGGAGTAAATCAGTGTTGGAGACTCTGACGCGGAAGAAGAATTAGCCTCGGAGGAGGAAGAAGAAACCCAAAATGAAAGCTTCCTCTCTGGCTCACTTCACACTTGATGAAAAACGTTGAGCTCCAGCAGCCCCGCGGAGATCAACGTCCCCCCGCCGGTCTGTGGAGTGCTTCTGCCGCCTGTGGAGCAGCTCGATGCGGACAGACGAGCCCATCGTTACTGAAGCTTTTGACTGAAAATACCATCATTGATCCGTCTGACTTCAGGCTGCCGCGGACACACTCGGCGTCCAGCTACACCGGGTCGACATTTCATCTTTTATTCAACGAGCTTCCCGAGCGGGGAGCTCCGAAAACACGCCGAGCGGAGCGCCCTCTCCTCCCGCGCGGCGCCGCTGGGTGGCACCGCTGTCTCTGGCAGAGGAGCTCTGATCTCGGCGTGGTGGACGGTCTCTACGTGAGAGGACGACGTCGAGGGTCTTGGATGCCGAGCTGCCTCGCCGTGAAACCTACTCTGTGTTAGAGGAAGGCGGATGCATCAATATTTCAGGAGTTTGATTTGTATCTTGTGAGGCGGGAAGGTTCAGGAGACACGCCGGCCCCAGCGCCCTCTCTGCCGGGCAGCACCGCTGTGTGGCACCGCTGGGTCCGGCCGGTGGGATGACTCTCCACCGGGGGTTACCGACGTCACAATTACCAGAAAACTAATCTCATTTGGATCAGAAACTCGTGACCTGGCAGCCTACTCTGTATTTCTGGACCTGGATAATTAGCCTCTGAAGCGGGGGCAGCTCCAGCACTCACACCGAGCTCGGCGTCTGTTCGTCGGGCGGAGCCGTTGAGGTCGGCCCGGTGGGATGTCTCTTCAGTGGGAATCTTTACAAGAGATCCGGACTTTTCTGCATTAGAAGTGAAACCTGTTCTACCGTGTTCTGTCGGCGAGAGTGTGTGTGTGTAGGAGGACATGGCCGACTCCGGCCGGGCCAGACCGGCGGACCCCGACGCTGCGGACGGCCGGACATCGAGCCCCCTGACGGTGAAGAAGAGGGCGCAGCAGTCCCCTGGTCTCCGGCCCAAGTACCAGAGCTCCGCACAGGGACACTGCCTTAGGAAAGTGACCCTTACCAAACCCACCTTCTGCCACAGCTGCAGCGACTTTATCTGGGGGCTGGTGGGCTTCCTGTGTGAAGGTAAGACACACATAATAGCACTTGTACTAATATCGACCATCAACCATTCATTGTAAAAACTGGAGCTCCGGTTCCATTTAAGTGCATGTTGGATGCTGGTACTCCAGCGGGACCAACAACTGAACCAACAACCCTGGCTGTGGAGCTGCAGGTGACCTGAGCCAGGTGTGTCTGGTGTCTCCTCCCTCTCTCATGATGCACAGAGTGTAGACATGGATCAGGTCTGAGGACTGTGGAGGACTCTGTGAACTTCTGTAAAGACACAGTTGGTTCTGGTTCAGTGGACCAGAGTCAGTCTGAGATCTACAGCCAACAGACAGGACCGACCCCCCACACATCATCACCTGTCCTTTGACTCTCTGTGTCTCCTCTTTCACTTCATTTTGTACTTCATCCTCTCTTTATTTGGTCTCCTTCTTCCCTTTCCTTCTCCCTTGTGTGTCCTAATCCCCCCCTTCCTATCCTCATCCCCTTTTCTAGTTCTTCCACTTCCTAATCTTACTGTTCATTCTTTTTGTACCTTCCTACCTTCCTTTCCTATTCTTACCTTGTTGTTCCCTTCCCTTTTTTTCTTTGTTATACCCTTTCTTTTCCTTTCCTTTCCTTTCCCTTCACTCTCATTTAATTTACTTTTCCCTTTGTCTCCTTTCCTTCCCCTTTCTTAGGCTACTATTCCCCCTCTTTCTCTTCCTTTCCTTGTATCTCCCAATCCAATTTTCTTTCCTCTTTCTTTTCACTTCCTTCCCACTAAGCGATGACTTAATCATGAATTCAAAAGGCAAACTGAAGAGCAGATCCAAGAACACACACACACACACACTCTCTCTCTCTCTCTCTCTCTCTCTCTCTCTCTCTCTCTCTCACACACACTCTCCACTCTGCCCAGTAACACACTGGTGTGTAAAGTGTCTGTTGAGCAGCTGGAGCTGCAGTCAAGTCCTGATTTACTTCCTCTGGTTGACATGGCAACAGGCTGTCTGTTTGTGTGGCTGCCAGCAGAAACGTGATCATCATCATTATCATCATTGTCCTCCTCTTCATCACGGATCACTGATGGCTGCAGATGCATTAAAAGCTGCAGCTGAACAACAACGATCGGATTACGTAACGTTTTCTTCTTTAAGCCGACACTTGGATTAACACGAACATGTGATGTCATCAAAGTGCTCCATCTGCCTGAGAACATTTAAAATCATCATAAAACACTAAATCTCTTTTTTTAATCAACTCATTTATGTTTACAGAAGCTGAGCACACATATTACAGTTTATTATTCTAAGTCTTATATGAGTATTGTTCAACAGTTCAATCCGTATTAATGATATTGTTTTATGAGATCAACATGTGACGTCACTGAAAATGAGTCTGAACCAGGAGCAGCCACAACACCAGTGGGTGACCTCTCAGAGGAAGCTTTACAAGACAAACTGAGCTGAGGAGTGTTAAATGAGCCCTTTATAAAGATAAAGTCTTCACTGTAGCTGCTGAGCTAACAGAGTTAGCATGCTGTCTGATGTGGCTGCTCAATGATAATAATGTTTTACTGTGAAGATCCAGAAATGTTTTGTAGACTTCTAAACTTCACTCAGCTGTACATCAGCGTGGAGGGAGGAGATAATGACTGACTTTAATAATGAACCGTTTGGTCTGCAGAATATCCAAAGATGTAAAATTATCCGTCCCAATTTCCAAGAGTCAAAAGTGACATTTTCAGATGTCAAAAATCACCACAAATTTCAAACCAGAGAAGCTTCAACAACAGATAATCCAACAGATATTTTGCATTCATCATTTGGGTCGCATTTCAAAATGACACTTTAAACCATGCAGTTAACGTTTGTTTCCATTGAAGTTTAGTCTGTCGGTTGTTTCCTCCATTGATTGATCAGTCGTTGGGACTATAAAAAGACAAATGGTGAAAAAAGTCAACCAGTGTTTCATCCTCAAATGTCCTGTTTGTCTACAGTTTACTGTCACAGAGGAGCAAAACACCAGGAAATATCCACACATTGGACAAACTGACATCAGAGAATGGAGACTTCCCCTCAAACTGATACATGAATTATCAGAATAGTTGCTGATTAATTAAATAGTTGACAACAAATTGATTGATTAATGAATCGTTTCAGCTCGACTTCATTATATGTGAAAAAAACAAACAGTTCATTTTGTAAATGAAGTTGTGACAGTAAATGTTCTAGCAGGCAGCTCAGTCTCTGCTGAGTCACGTGTTAATCAGCATCCTTTGTGAGACGTATTAACAGTTTGTTGGACAGGAAAAACCAGGCCTACACCATGTGTCGACGATGGTGAGCTGACTGCTGAGAGCTGTTGCTGAGCTGTGTGTGTGAAACTGTCTGGATTGAACATGTGAGGTTCACCACAGTGTGACTGAAGAAACAGAGCAACACCACAAACCGAGTGGAGAGATCGAGGTGGAGACGCAGCCACACCTTTAATTTAACTGACAAAAAGCAACAACTTTTACACACTTTAATCCAAAGTGGCTTCTTTAAAGCTTTGACTCAGCTACTCGTTTACCTTGAACCCAGTGTTTATCTGAACTCTGCAGTTTCCTGCTTTTGTCCAGATGAGAAAAAAGATGATCTTTAAAAAAAACAGCAGTGACAAGAGATAAAACAGTTCCTCCCTGAAACGACTGAGCTGTGAGTGTCTCTGTCACAGCTGCATTTAATGACACATCAGCTTTCAGTGATATGTCTTGTTGCCTGCTGCACAGGCTTTATAACAGAGGAGCAGTGAGACATGAAGGTGTGATCACATTCAACAACAGAAGATCGCTTTAGATGTGTCATTCATTTATTTATCATTCAGCAATATGGATGTTGTCTGTTACTGTACCTGCAGTCTCAGTCCATTAAACACCTTTTGTAGGTCGAAATGATCCTTAAATTCAGAGTTTCAGGAGGGGTCCTCATATTTTAGAAACACCAGAGCAACTGGATGTTTGTTCAAAATATATATTTATGATTTGCTCAACTCATCATGTTGAAGATACAGCCTCACCACTACATTAAAGGGCTACAACTCAACTTAGAGTTCAGCTAAACATGTCTGCCTGTCTATTATAGGCCTAACATTGCGTTAGCTAAATAATGTTAATATGTCAACATATTAGCATAGGGCAACAACTAACAACAGCTCCAAGTTAACTAAAAAATGTTTTTTTATCCCTTTGAGTAATATCCCAGAATGTGTGTTGAACTATTTATGTTTACTATTGTAAGATAATAACCTCCTAATGCTTATAACAACACATCCTCACAATTAATCTTCTGATTATGAGTTGTAAATAGAAATAAAATAATAAGTAGAGAAAGTTCATTGTGTAGACTAAGTTGTGGATATTTAGTTGTTTTATAGGTATGTTTACCATGTCATCACTTTTGCTCAGCATGTTAGCATGCTAACATTAGCTAATGAGCCGACACAGTGTACATGATTTCTGATAGTTTAGGAAGATGCTTCTTCTTTACGTGTTTCAGCATGAACCTGTTGTCTTTAAAATGTGTAATGCCGTCCTCTCAGTCAATTCTGCAGACATATGTTTTAAACAAACAACATGTTTAGTACTCTTTCTCCACAAGCAAATTAATTTCTTTCATTATCGTACAGTATTCAGTGTAAATTCCTCCCCGTTTATTTGAACATTTAGCTTCCAGTCCTGTGTCAGTGAGTTGCTGTTGTAGATTTCAATCAGTCTGATGTGTCCTAACCTCCAGCTGGAGGTGAAGATGATGTCATTCAAACCACATGCTGATTGCAGAAGCTTGTGGCTGAAACTGAGGTGACTGTTGACATCTGATAACTAGACATTCAGGAGAAATCGTTCTGCTTTTGTAATGTGTGTGCATGTCTGTAAATCAACAGAACTGGCGAGCCGGAGGTCAGCAATGGTGTTGGTCTGTTGGAGAATTGAATCTGTCGGTGTTGATGCCTTGCTCACTGGTCTCTCCTCTCTGTCTCTCCTCAGTGTGTAACTTCATGTGTCATGAGAAATGTCTGAAGACGTTGCGCTCGCTTTGCTCCTGCATGACTTCATCTTCAGTCCGGGTGAGTAACAAACGGCCTCGCTGAAACTCAACACACCGGCAGGATGTTTATTGATCAGAACAGCACTGATCACTGAGCCTGACTGAGTGCTGCACCGATCAATACACCAGTAATAAACACAGACAGCTGCTGACGGACTGAAGCAGTGTTTCTTCCTCACCTGTTCATCAGGGACGTCCTTTAAGTCCGTGAGACAAAGAGATCAGAGTGTAGTTGTTATTTCTCCATCTCACTGTTGATATTAACAGTAATACATCTAATCAGATCAGAACTTTATAGGATTGAGAAAATAAAGATGTAGTGTAACACTACAAAAAATGCTAACTGAATCTATTTATTGGGTGTTAGCATGAGAGCTAACCATCTGGGAATAATGCAGGAACACTCCCATCATAGTCTGAGTTGTTTTTCCTGTTCGTCCTTCTCTTTTCTGGCGGCCACTGTTTTGTCAGAGATCATCAGCTGATTGTTTCAGGGCTGAAAACAGACTGCGTGATAGCAAAGCTTCAGGTGAGATGATGAGACAGGAAGTCCAGTTTGATCCTCAGGCTGATGATTGTGAGGGTTTACCAGGCATTAAATCACTCGCAACAGTGAAACAGTCACACTTTGTTTTACAAGCTGAACAGCAGAATAAAAAGTTTCATGTTGTTCAGTTTTCTTTAATCGTGATTTGATTTTGGATGAGAAGTTACGGAATCAGCTGATGTCAGTCTGAACAGTGTCCTCTTTGTCCAACTTTTAAAAACTTAAAAGAAGGTTTTTCCTTTGTGCCTTTATGAGTAATAACTATTTTCTAATGTGATATTAAGTATCTGTTTTCATTCCAGATCCACCTTAGTGCCTTAAAATAATACTGCGATATATTGTGATACAGAATAAATAACTTGATGTTTAGAAAGAGATCGATGTTGTGACAAGATTGTAGTTAATGTGGTCACGATATCAGATTTCACTACATAATGGGTATTTTAGAAGTCTCAGCACTAAAGTGTTATGTTGTGGTTGTGTTCATGAGTTTGAATCCTTCATGCTGTCTTTATATTCTGATGTTTTGGTGAAAACCAGCTGCAGGCTCTCTGGGTTCAGAGGCTCCCGGCCGCGGCCCCGTCACCCACTGCTCCATGTTAACATGTCCTGATGTTACATAACATGTCATGTTGTTTCACTAATGGTTCATGTTGCTGTCCTATTCAGGGCTTACTCACAGCATTTACATCAAACTACAATAATCCTCTGTAAATGCACTTTGTGCTGAGAGGAACAGTAACGTGATTAAAAACAAAATCTGTGACCGTCTGCTCCGCTCCTCTGAGTGTCGTCCATCCTCTGGAAAACAGAGAAGCATCAAGTGTTTTGATGCATATATTGACTTTTAGATGTGGTTTATTGAAAATATGAACAGAATCAGGCCCATCAGCGCCAGAACAAGTTCTCAGATCCTCTCAGTAAAAGTACACCAGTGTAAAAATACTCAGACGGTCACAAGTGAAAATGTTTTTTTATACTATAAATTTGCATTCTCGTGATGGAAAGTTTTCCGTCAGCAGGTTTGACATGTTGTGTCGTGTTTTTAACGTTTTGCTTCAGTTGTGTTAACAGCGTGTCGTTGCTGCCCCCTGCAGGTCCCGGTGGCTCATTGCTTCGGCCCAGCAGGTCACAAGAAACGTTTCTGCTGCGTCTGCAGGAAGCAAACAGAGGGAAACACGGCACTGCGCTGCGAAGGTCAGGCCAGCTTCATCACCTGTTAATAAACCAGTATAACCAGCAGCTGATGTGATGCATGAACATTACTGGATGGGTTCACTCCATTTTAATTGAATTGTAGGATTTATTTTCCTTTTGGTCATTTTTGTTGTTTAGTGGCAGTGAAAGAAAAATGTCATATAAAAATATTTTACTCGTAAAGTTGTTTTAATGAAACGGATGTTATAAATGTGTTCTTCCCTTTGTTGGTTACAATCCAAAGAAAGAGGATATGAAAAAAAATCACCACATGCTTTTTCAGAACTGAGGAATCAATTGACTTAATGAGCAAAGTTTGGTTCTTATATTAATTGTACAGCGTTAAACAGCAACAAGAATAAAGTTGTGTTTCTTCTTCCGAAGTCTGAACAAATGAAGCTATGTGCATGGTTACATGCTGACAGGGAACATGTTGTTTTGTATTGTGGGTTAAATTAACTTTTACACATAACTATAGAATAATTATCATTAAAAACTTTATTAAAAACAAAGTTACAAAGTGATTTTCATGGCTGATCCAGGAGTAAAACATTTCAGACATTTAGTACATAACTGTAGAGGTCTGACTGTTAAACCAGGTCTGGTTCGTCCAGATCCAGGTCCTGAGTCCAGATAGAGGCTCAGAGAGGAGCAGTAGCTGGGGGTAAACCAGGAGGATCCTACAGCCACTGCTCTGATGACTGTCTGTGCTTCTACTGCTGCACCCTCTCAATATTCAAATGACTGCAGCAGGTTGATGGAAATAAACATCGGTTTGCATTTAACACTTTGCATAAAGTTGCACAACACGCGTTGAGTGAGGAGCTACTGTGTTCCTGCAGCAGGTCAGAGATCATTCACAGGAAACAAACAGGACACATTCACACCAACAGCAGAGTGACGGCTGGACCACATCAACGTCAGTTATTCACAAACATATGATGATACTGAATTACGAAGCTCATTAATTCCTTCAGATTCTGTAGTGATATCAGAGGGTGCAGTGATAATGTGATGCTGTTGTCGTTCTTTGAAGCTGAACGTTTTAATTATCATAAGAGACAAAAACACAAGAGACGATGAAAATGATATAGACCGGGGAGCTGTGCCCACGTACCACACAGGAAATTCACCTTAGAATGACATTAAGTCATAAAAATCAATAAATATCAATGAAGATAAGTAAAAATAGGATTTTCAAAAATTAGATGAAAATTTAAAAATACATAAAAAAAACCACTAGAGTTGACCATAAATACAGTTACAGCTGCAAAAGCAGACATGTGCATGTAGAGAAATCAATCAATAATATATAGAGAAAGCATTGTCAGTCAGGTTATATCTGTTATGTTGCTGCTATAAACTTCCTGTTGTGACCTTTGACCTCACATTTCTGACGTGACCTGCTAATGTAACATGAGTGTCTCTCTCTCAGTGTGTGAGCTGCACGTCCATGCTGACTGTGCTGCGTTCAGCTGTGCAGACTGTCGCAGGACTCACCTGGACGTCCCTCTGGAGCAGGTGAGAGTCACTTCAGTAAAATAAAGTAAATTCTTTAATAGAAGCTGCTGCGAAAGACAAGACACATGGAGGAGCAGCAGGAACCAAACAACTCATGATGTGAATTCAGTGTAGTGTTCCTGCTCTGCTGCTGCTGTAAGTCTCCAGATGCCCTGAGATTATTTATTTACATCCTTTTTAAGATGAAATTTTCAGTGTAGCTTGCAAAGCTAAAAGAGTTAGCACGTGCCTTGTGTGAAGTGGGTGCACAAGGGTGTAAATAACATCTTTTCAGATCAGTTTGTGATCTCGGGGCCTCTTTAGACTTGGATCACAGCTGATGGGCTGTATGGAGGGAGACATCTGATGTTCACATCTGTGACCTTCCATCAGCAGTAGATCAAGATGTTTGTGATTCTCTTTAAATCTCCTCCATCAACTGATGTCACTGCTGCAGCACCACCTGCTGACAGACTGTTGTTTACTGTTGTAACTTCCTGGCTGCACCTGTGCCTTTCCCCTCACACTCTTTACCTCGGCTCTCTTCTTGATAAGCTGCCACAGCTCTGACTTTTGACCTCTGCTGCTGTCACCATGGTTACTTGTAACGGGGGCGATCGAGTCAAGTTTCGATCAGATTTCAGAGTGACTGATCAGCTGACACCTGCAGCCGTCACACACTCTTTAATCAAACATCTCCTGAGAGAGTGAGCTGAAGTGTGTGTATTGATCTGAGCCGATCGATCTGTCACAGCTGTTGATTACGAGCTGATGGTGGCGCTCTGACTGAAACCAGTTCAGAATTGACACGAGGCACTCAGCCACATCCGATCAATACCTCCACAGTGTTCGTCCGTCTCTTAATACTGTCTGACTTCCTGTCTGTGGCTTGTTGGTTCCTACTGAAGATGCAAATCTTGTGTAGTTTTTAATCAAACAGACAGGAGGAGCTATTAGGGGACTGTTCTGTTGCTCTTGTGTACATTTGTCGTCTCCTATAAATTGTGAAGCATTTCAGTGTCATGTTCTGATATTTAAAAAAATGAACTGGACCTAAACATCTGTTTGTGACCTGAACAGGTGTCTTGAGAGGGAGGTGTGATGAAATACATAGTATTTGATAGTAATTTCTATCAATGAATGTGACCAGCGATTCTCACTCAGGATCTACTTTCTGTGGCTGCAGGATACGTTTCACCACCACTGGAGGGAGGGCAACCTGGCGTCAGGAGCAAGGTGTGAGGTGTGTCGACGGTCCTGCGGTTCTTCTGACGTCCTGGCTGGGATGAGATGTGAGTGGTGCGGCTGCACGGTAAGAGTCACCTTGACCAGAGATTTTTCTTCCCTGAGCTTTGACTGTCAGGCTTCAGACAGTCTGTCCTGTTTGTGGCTGCTGCTGACAGCCTGCAGGCAAAACTCGGGGCTGAAATGGACTTGCGTATCAGTAAAAGTAACTGATCCATATGTTAACATGTATGTGTATAATGTGAGTCAGCTGATCATCATAATCACTGTTTTTATCTTATTGTTAATTAAATTATTAAATTTAAATACTGCAGCATGTAATCTGTAAAGTAACTAGTAACTAAGATCATCAAATACCTTAAGTTAAGAAAAAGTACTTAGTTACATTCCATCAGTGGAGACAGATGATTACAAACACTTTACATATATTTTATTTATTCTTCACAACATTATCATTATTTATCAGTGTTTTAGAAAGTAACTAAGTACATTTACTTCAGTACTGTACAGGTACGAATTCAGAACATTCAGAGTTTAACATAAAACAGAGAACAGCCACCCTGACCCGCCTCTGCCTCACTGATCACTGATCAGCTCTGTCCTCTGTGTTGCCCGTTGTCTCTGCAGAGCCACGCGGCGTGTTACCTCAATGTGCCACCAGAGTGCACTCTGGGACGTCTGCGCTGCATGCTGCTGCATCCGGCCTGCGTGCGCCTTGACTTCAGAAACTTCAGCAAGATGCACTGCTACCGCATCACGGAGAGCTGCAGCCACGAGCTGGGTACGCACACACACAGAAACCACATCCTCTGTTCAAACTGCGTGTGAACACTCGGCTCGTTTCCCGACAGCTTCACTCAAAAGTACAAAAGTAAAAATGAGGTTTTTCACAATTTCCTGATGTTCAAAACTGTCTGTGAGGCAACAGACAGACTCACATTAAATTAATTAAACACAATCTGGTGACAAAATAAAGTTGTATTGGTGCTCTGAGGGGAGACACTCCAGCTGACTCCAGGAACAGATGTCACCGTGATCTTCCCCCGTTGATTATATGTTATTACACATATTCTGATATTTGATATTGATATGTTATGTCTAAATATGCATGAGGCCATCTAATTAAATGTGCACTAATTTTCAAAAATGTCTGGAACAGAATTCTGAACTAATATAAGCACCTAAATGTTTTTTGGGGTGTTTTCTTTTCACTAGTCTGAAAGGTGATGTTATATGGAAGCAAACAAGCGACTCACGATAAAAAGTGAAATCACCTGTTGAACAATAAGAAATAAGTCTGTGTGCATATGAATGTAACAATGAAGGCAGAAAACTGAACAGTAAGTGTATAAGAGACTCAAAAATATTGTTTTAAAGTTTAGCGGGACTTCAGTCACTCGGTTAAACGATCCAAATATTAAAATCCTTTGTGTAAATTTAAGTTCTTATTTTTCTTTCTTTTTCCGTCTTTACTCAAACAGGACAATGTCTCATTGTAATTAAAACATCTTTTTCAAGGTCGACTCTACCAAGAATAAACTAGTTATGATGAGAATAAATGCAACGCAGACGACATAAACAGACTGTAAAGTATTCACCTCAACATTACAGTGCTCGTATGATTCATACATGTGCTTGAGTTTTTCAAAAAGTTTTAAAACTAATTCGAAACAAAAACTTTGAAGATAAAGTACTGGTTCTGTGTGTTTATTTCCTCAATCCTTCGCTTCCAGCTGTCTACCTGACTGTTTCCTCCATGTCTGATCAGATAACTCAGATGATGTCGATGTGTCTGCCGCTGTGTCTAAAGACGGTCCGCCGGCTGCTCCAGAGTCAGGTCAGTCCAGCACTCTGTTGTTTTTCAGAGAGGTCATATTCACAGAACTTTAGGATCTGAGCAGAGATCAGATCAACCTGATGATGAAACAAACACATGAAGTCTGGATGGAAGGATTTCAGACTGATGTAAGTGTTTGTGAATTTAAGAGGAAGTTAAAATTGTGTGTGTGTGTGTGTGTGCGTGTGTGCGTGTGCGTGTGCGTGTGTGGGCGCGCGCATTGTGACCCACAGGGAAACAGTTTCTTAAGGTGTTTGATGGCGATGATGCCATCAAGCGCGGCTTCTTCCGATTGGTCTCCATACTTCGAGCCACGAGGAATGAGGAAGTGGTGGTGAGAGCTCCGCCCCTTCTCTAAAACTACTACTACCACAACTACTACTACTCCTACTACCACAACTATTACTACTGTTACCATAACTACAACTGTTAAAGCTACGTGACATTAAATGCAGTGAAAACAATATTAGAAATGTGTAAAATGTGATATGAATATAAATAACTGAAGTTTTCAGTCACCTTTGTATTAATTACCGTCTTTGTTTACTTTCTGATTTCATTCTCTGTTTATGTATTCATTTATTAAATTAAAAATGTATTGACTGCATTGTAGACTTATTTATTTTCCTAAATGAATTTCCTTTGCACATTTTTCTCATTTCTTAACATTAATAACTTATAAACTCGTCCCTGACCCTGCAGCACCTGTGTTGTCCTGCAGGAAGCGGCACTAAGAGCCTTCTACCTCCCTGATGAACCTCAGGACTTCGAGCTGCACGAGATTGGCGGCCTGCAGCATCTCCATAGCGACGACATTCTCAATCGTAATGGCGATCCGGACAACAAGAGCTCCCTGAAGGACGGAGGGGACGCCTGGCTGCTGAGGGCCAAACCACGAGACGCTGAGGTCATTAAGGTGTACATAGGCTGGCCCAGGTGAGACAGGAGTTCAATGCTCTCAGTGACCAGCTGTCCCTCTACCTGTAAACACTTTCTCAGTTTGCTCAGTACGTTTCCAGGTTAATGTCCTCACCTGCTCTGTTTCAGGTCGGGTGCAGCTTTTGTCACTGTGTCCATCTCTCAGAGCAGCTCGGTAGCTTCTGTCCTCTCTGAGGTCCTCAGTCAGCTGGACAGACAGGTACGATTGTCCTCCACAGGGTGATCAGCTCAGACTGAGATTTAGTTTAATCCGTCAATGAACCAAAGTGTCAACAAGAAATAGTCTTCTGGTACATGAACCACGGGTATGGAGGACTGAAAGTGCCATAATTAAATAAATAAATACACCATTAAATAATTAATAATGCAACACAGGACCATGAAATAATTAATTTAATAGTGTAATAATTATATATGTTTTTTTTACATTAAACGAATGCTATTTTAATGAACTAATGACACATTTAATTCCAATTTTAATTAATTAATGACACATTTAATTAATTGATGACACATTTAATTAATTAATTACACATTTAATTAATGATTTAATGGTGTATTTATTTATTTAATTGTGGCACTTTTAGTCCTCCATACATGTGAAACTACAACTGTCACATCACACGTTATTGCAGACATTTGGATTTTGTTACATTTGGACATGGCTAGGCTAGCTGTTTCCACCTGTTTCCAGTCTTTATGCTAAGCTAAGCTAACAGTCTGAACATGGAACTCTCAGTAAGAAAGAGATTAAATATTTTCCAAAAGGTCTGAACACTGTTTCTTTCAGCTTTTAAAGTGAAGTATTTGACGGCTAATCAACAGTGAAAATAACTCTCCTCAGATCTTCAAGATTTTTTTTTCAAGTCAAGCTGTTGAAAGTTGTCACAGAGCAGAATGTCGAGTTTGTGTCAGAGATGATGATTGTGCGTTGTTGCAGGAGGAAGACGCGTCCAGTTTCAGCCTGCTGGAGGTGTGCATGAACAGCAAGCAAGGTGAGCAGTGACATCAGGTATAAAGCACATGCAGAAACACCAGAGACGTCCTTTAAATGTCTCAGCTTTTAATAATGACACAATGTGTAAAGAAAAGTCTGCCACAAAAGACAAAAAGCTGCCACAGCTGCAGGTGAGATTTAACACAGGAGTGACAAAAACAGTAGTCAGATAATCTGTTAACCTCTGACCAGAATGAATCTCAAATGAAGTCATTAAATCCTGTGACCTTGGGCGAGTGCTGAGGACGGATCAGTACGTCTAGGAACAGACGGTCAGAAAGAATCAGAGAAAAAGCAGCTTGTCAAGAATTCATCAGTCTGAACAGAAATCCTTCCTCAGCTCTCAGTGGCTACTAACTAGTGTCAAACTAAACATGTACCTAATCAGATCGCACTATTAAAGCCTGACAAATTGCCAGGAAACATGTGCAGAGCAATCAGCTGTGTGTCAGTTTAGCATCACACTTTGTATACAGGTCTGCATACATGTGTTTCACAGTTAGTAGTATTCATACAGTTTGTAATGAGAAATGGGAAATATAGTAGTCAAATGTTGCAGCAGAACATTGTGTTGTTGTTTAGGGAAAATGTCATGAAAAACTCTTCCAGATTGAATCATGTTAGCATGCTAACATTAGCTTTGTCAGTTAGCCACACAACACATATTCAGTAAATATTGTACGTTTTCAGTAACAGCTAATCTCTACCTGAGAACAAGGTCCTGAGCTGTGGCCTGTTTTAATTAGTGATGATGAAACTAAACTGAGTCACCACTGACGTTAGCATAAAGCAACGTTTGAACTTGGGGTCAGAATGCTCTTTGTCTTTTCTCTCTTTTATTTTGTCTGATCGGTCCTCTCCATGTGTGTCCTGCAGTCCAGAGGCAGATGCTGACTCCTCAGGAGAAGATTCTGGAGAAGCTGCAGGAGATCAGGAAGGTAGGAAGAGATCGGCACGACATAAGAAGACGTCTCGTCTGACTTACACAAAGATGCTGAACACTGAACACTTCCTCTCACCTTCGCAACTTCAGCAAACACAACTTTACTTTTATCCAGAGTTTTGTTAACATCTTAAGCTGACCCAACTGAGGTACTATTAAAACTTCCTGAAGTTATTGTTGATATGAAGTTTAACTTTTTGTCTGACTGGTTTTTACATTATTATACTTCAGGTGTACACTGTTAAATATAACGTGGTGGACAAAGCTTTCTGCTGTGGAGACGGAACATTTCGTATTTGTGGAGCACAAACTCTTCCCTGATGGTTCAGTCCAACCCTCAAACTCTGTCACAGAAATGATAAAAGAGGAATCTGTTGTAATCTTTGAGACGATGGTTCTCCAGGTGTCGCTGCGTCAGATGAACCAGACTCGGTTCTACATCGTGGAGAACAGGAACCGGGCACTGCAGGTCCGCCTGCTAATTGGAGGACTGCCCCCCCTGCTGACCACAGAGGAGTACGTCCAACTGATCGAGGAACACCTGACCATCAAGAGTGAGTCACAGCTGACGTCACCTCAGACGACTCTACCTGAACACTCAGAGCCTCAGACTCTCTGCACCACAGCACTGATTCAGTGATGAACACCCAGATTTGACTTCTTCCTCGCTTAATAAATGAGGAGGAAACAAAAATTCTTTGCTTGGTTTGTCTGTAAATGTACTGACAGAAGCATCTGAGCACAGCTTGACTTCCTGCCTTGTTATTGAGGTCACCTGACAGCAGGACCGCTCGTCTCACTCACCTCCCCTCCTTTCTGCCTGCAGGTCACCTGGTCACCGTCAGCCACATCTACACCAGTCAAGGTGAGGCAGGTGTTGTGTGTTGTGATGTGCTGAGATGAAATATTTGATAGTACACCGACCTCTGTAGGAAATCTACGTCACGTATCTCAAAAGACGGAGGCAGCACCTGGTGTCTGGCCTGAAAAGTCAAAAATGATCTAATAATTCAAGACAAAAAGCAAAAATGGATGAAAAGATTTGTTTTGCTTTCCTTTCCTCCAGTTACAGCAGCTGCTGGGTGGGATCAGGTGTTTTAGATGACAGTCACAGGAGGAAGTAAAAGTACCATACTTTTCTGTAAAACTACTCTGTATTATGTCAGTGTGGTGATAATAATCCGCACCATCACAGTTATTACAAACACAGTCTTCACATGTTCTAAACTCTTCATATGTTTTCTTTGTACAAATCCTCATTTGCTAAGTAACCACAGCTGTCAGATCTGATGTCGTGGAGCAGAGGATGAAAGTGACATGAGAAGAAAATACTCAAAGTACAATAGCCTGAAATTTGCATTCAAACACAGTACTTGAGTAAATGTACTTGGTACTTTTCAGGTGCAGTGGCGTTGCAGGTCTCGTGTTTCTCTGAAGCAGAGAGGATCTACATGTTGGCTAAAGATACGGCGGTCAACAACAAGACGCTCACTTCACTCGTCATCCCAGACATCCAGGTAACTCACCTGATGATCACGTGTCAGTCACAGAGAACCGTCCGCTGACAGATCACAGATCAGTTCATGTATGAGATGAAGTAGAAGGCGCAGGTGGTTGATGGTTCCTCGCTCTGATTCAAAAGTTGTAGTTTCTGTTCAGTCACTGTAGTTTTCCTCTCTCAGGTCAACAAGCTGGCTGCAGACGTCTGTCCTCTTCTGGTGTTCGTCAACCCAAAGAGCGGTGGTCTGAAAGGCAGAGAGCTTCTGTACAGCTTCAGGAAACTCCTGAACCCCCACCAGGTCTTTGACATCTCCAACGGAGGACCGCTGGCTGGGTGAGAGCAGGAACACATCCTCAGGTCCAGGCTGAGGGTCTGAGAGTCTGACGGAGTTTAATTCTTTATCTTTACCATTTTCATTTCCAAATCAATCTTCAATCTCACTTTCTGTGTATTTGAACTATTTAGATGTTATTATTATAATCAGAATACTTTTTGTTGTCACTATTGATTTGATTTTGCTTGATTCAGTTCATTCGCTATGAAAAAATCACCAGAAGAAAACCTGCCTCAAAAAGTCATTAGGGCAAAGAATTTATGTACAAAATTGTCCATAAATCCATCATTTCCATAAAAATGTGTTAATGTTGATCACAGAACTTGAACAGCTTGTATTAAAGCAGCTGCCTGTTTACAATGTACACACACACACAACAAAAAAGAAATCAGGTTACACAGGAAGTAATGTTCATCTGTTATAACCTGGTACTGTACAAATTATGCAAATGATTAGTAATCAGATTACTTCAGTGCACCCAACCTTATTTTGGAGGCATGTTGTCTGACTGTATGATCATTGTTATGTGATTGAAGCGTTCCTGATGTTTCTCTTCTTCTTCTTTGGTCCAGCCTCCACACATTCCAGGAGGTTCCCAGGTTCCGGGTGCTGGTCTGTGGCGGTGATGGGACAGTGGGCTGGGTTCTGGGAGTACTGGAGGCTGTCCGGCACAAACTGGTCTGTCGAGAGCCACCGATCGGCATCGTTCCGCTGGGAACAGGTCAGACCAGCAGGGGTTGACTTTAATTTCATCACGTTATTTGTTGGAGGTTGTTCAGTAAACAGGGGCCAGTTGTTCAAAGGTAATCCGATCAGATTTTGGTTTTCGGATTGGATCAAATCTTGAAAATGGGTTGTTCAAAAGGGAAAGAAGGATTCTGAAAAATGTAGTAAAACTTTCAAATTGGTCAAATAATACATTTTTATCATTTAGTGTATATACTTTTACTTGTATTTTGCACTTGACTTGTTTAACCGTTACAGTGATAAAGTAGATAAAGTAGACATAGGCTACCAATTAAGCTTTTCAGTATAGTAAATCAGTATAGTAAAGTAAAAATAAAAATGATCTTGTCCCCATGAAACAATCCCCCCAAACAGATTTTAATCACAAACAAAAATAATATTTTAAAATTTTCTGTCACTCATCACTGTATATTTATTTCAAAGAAACAATCAACAAATATGAACCTGTCAAAATTAATTTCTAACAATTGCATCCCTGAATACACGTCCAGTCAGTCCCTCATTCTGACAGAAGGCCAGACGTTGGTCTGGTTCTTCAACAGGCTCTGGTGCATCATAAACATCACCACAGAGAGGGAATTGCGCCTGGTAACGATGTTGTGCAGGACAATACACACAAGTATTATGTTGCATGCTCCCTGTGGTTCCACTCGCAAGTAGTTAAGGAATGCAAAGCGTCTCTTCAGAACTCCATTTAAACGCTCAATTGCACATCTCATTTTGCAATGAGCAGTGTTGAAGCGTGCCTGCGCAGGTGTGGTTGCTGCAATAAAAGGAGTCATCAGCCATGGTAGGAGTGGATAGGCACTGTCTCCTAATATTATGCCATCCGATTGGTTGGTTTAGAGCACTGGCAATCCGGATTTGGTAATCTTGAAAACTGTGTATCTGGATCAGGGTGATCCACTGTTGCCTTGAAAAACCGGCATAAAAGTAAGACGGATTACCTGATCCTGGATAGCAAAAAATGGGATTTCCAAATCCGGATCATTTTGATCAAGATTAAATGTTTTGAACAACTGGCCCCAGGTGCTCAGAAATTCAAACTAACGTCAGTTAGCTCAGTTTAGTTTTAACATCACTACATTTAAACAGGTTACATGTCACAAACTAGTTCTTAGAAGGAGATTAGGTGTCACTGAGTATGTACAGCTCACTGAACCAACACACAGAGCTAATGTTAGCATGCTAGCATCTCTTCAGAGCTCTATCTGAGCTGTTTCATGATTCTGTCTGATTCATACCTCAAATGACTGTTATGCTAACAGCCTTTAGCTATGTAAGTTCATCAGTTATCTAACTAACATTAGAGTTGACATCACTACATTTAATCTCACAGATTAGTTCTTAGTAAATATTAACCTCTACTAGCTGCAGGTGGAGCTGATTTGTAGCTCACTGGCA
>CAEMYA010000142.1:436997-439497 GCA_903131615.1 Diplodus sargus | reverse complement strand
TGTAGTTTATTGGTAACATTATAATCATATCTGTTGTCTTTAGGTTCGGATGTTGAGGAAGTCGAAGCAGAAGCAGAAGAAGTCTTCAGCAGTGAAGGACGGACGTTCAGAGAGTCCTTCGTCCAGAGACGGAGGACAATGAGCGACACCACTGAGACTCAGTGACCTGCCCTTTACCTGCTTCCTGCTGAAACTGGAAGCCATTTTGGTGCGAGCAACCAGCTGGAATTTCACTTATGCAGCTTTGTAGCGACGCTGGCGGGCCACCGATCGACTGGAGACTGACGGAGGTTTACCTGTCACCGTCTGCACACGGTGGGAGGAGTTCAGTTTGTCTCAGCTGGGATCTCATATCCATCCTGCTGACTAAATACGTACAGAATTCACCATAAGCAGAGTCCATGTTCAGCAGGTAAAAGTGACTGTTTATACTTAAAGAGCAAAAGTAACAAGTAATTAATAGACTCACTTCTTCTTCTACATAGATTAATAAATGGTTAATATGGAATTTTGACAATTTCTCAGTATGGATAAGCTTCAGAGTTGAACAAAACAAAAATCTATAGAAGTATTTAACAGAAGTTGTAACATTTCTGTGCAGATGTAACTGTATTTGTACCACTGACACGTGTAGACTCGGTGTCAGTGGATATAGTGTAATATCTGTAGTTGTGAAAAATAATGTGCAGCTATAGAGTGAATATGACCTCAGTGTGTTCAGATGGAGAATATGAAGTAGTGAATACTGAAGCACTCCTTAGAGACAGACAGGCAGTCAGACAGACGGTTTCTATGAGAGGCTGTGACCATGTTATGTTTATCTGATCCAGGACTCTGCAGGCACTGAGCTGAGCTTTCTTACTCTGTGAAATCCTTCAGTGATGATGGTCTAAAATAACACTCTGCAGCGAAGCTAATGAGAATCTCCTACCCTGAAACCACAGTGCCCACTGGAACTGGATGGTTCACACCAGTCAGGGAAGTGATAAAGCCTAAAGCACAGTTTGTATTCCAGCGGATAGAAAGTGTAGTAAACTGTAAACGGGATGTTTGAATCCTGTTGTCAGCGTTTGTTTTTGTACAAAACATCATCTCCTTTATATTAGCATAGCACAGGGCGAAGTAAAATTGGCCAAGTTAGCAACCTTCGCTCAACAAGTTTGGATCAGCATGAGAAGAACAACTGACTTTAACATAAACAGTAAAGTGCTGAAGTAGTTAACAGATCATCAAAAATGCTAATACTGTCGGATTTAGCAAAAACTAGCTTGTTGAAGTAGCGTTAATACGTTAGCTTACGTTACGTTGAGTGTACTTAAGTGACCACTGGTTGATCATCTGTCTCACAATCGAATCTACTCGTCCAAATTTTTCCTGTAAGACCTTAACTTGAAATGAAGACGTTGTTGTTAAATGTAGTTAGCTTTACAGTGTTTTCAGTTCATGCTAACAGGCCGCTGTGATGTCTGACAGACTTTCTCTCGTCTGTCTAACAGCAGTCAGCCTGTTGAGTCTTTACTACATTGTATAGCTGTGTTTATGAAGACATAGAGCTGAGAGGCAGCAGTGACACAAAAGAGAAGCAAATCCAGAATTTAAAACAGACAAAATCCCATCTCCCCCCCCCCCAAAAAAAAACAAAAACAAAACATGTCATAACCCTGCTCACAACAGAAACCAAGGCAGCACCGGACACTAGCTAGAAAACTAACATACAGTATAACTAGCTGCATTAAAGTGCCAGTGTTAGCGTGAAAGCTAATTAGCTAGTTTTCTGGAAAGCTAGCTAGCCAAAGCTAGCTAAGCGAAAACTCAACTGCCTACAAAGCTGGCGGTATCACTAGCTTTGTAAATACAAATTTAAAACACAGCTCTTATTATTTTAGTCGGAACAAACAGGAATTGAATATATAAATGTGGCGCTATGATTATATGTAGCACCAGATACTAGCTAGAAAACTACCATATCACTAGCTGCATTACAGTGCCATTACTAGCTTTCTGGATAGTTTCTAGCTACAAGCTAGAACCTATCCAGAAAACTAGCTGGGTTAGCCTACTAGCTTTGATAGGTAGCTGCTATAAGCTAGCTGACAGAAACAAAACTTTTTCAGGGGAAAACACAAATTGATGGTATAAATGTACTGTGTAACGTGGAAACAAACTATGACAATATGATTGTGCTGCTGTAATTACAGGTAGAAAAACACTGTAAGCATTACTTTCTTGGTAATCCAGCTAGATATTTTGTTAGTAAGCTAGATCCCCAAACAACTGTTGTCATTAGAAGCTAAAACACTTGGTATGTGAGCTAGCTTGCCAATTAATTTGAGGCAAGAAATTAAGCAATTTATTGTATTAGTGATTTGCCTAACAAGATATAATTAAACACATTAGCCATCAGTTATTGGGGAGCGATTTATCAGAAATTATCCAGCCACAAATGATTTGATTGTGGGTTCCTTTATTGATCACAGCATAAAGTTGTAGAAGAGAGTGG
>CAEMYA010000142.1:429497-431997 GCA_903131615.1 Diplodus sargus | reverse complement strand
ACATCATGAGAAACCATTTGTTTGGTCTGGTCCAGTGTTATCTGTCTCACCTTGTTGGTGAAATCCTGTGGGTTTTTGATGTGGTGTTAAGTGTTACTGACCAAAGGAGCTAGAGTCATAGCTCAGTGCATGGATATGTTAAAGGTCCTTGTGTATCTTGGGGTGAAACACGTCCAGTTGCCTACGATACAGCACTTACAATGATCATGAGCTGGATCAACATCAACATCTTTAGGAGTATGTGTAGTTGTGAGGTTGTAAGCTGTATACACATGTTTCTTATGACTGATTACCTGTATGTGATACACCTGTTCACTTCCTGTTCTGTGAGATAATAAACTGTAAAAAAAAAAGATGATCCAAAGATTGTTTTATGACATTTTTGGCCTCAGAGTGAGACCTCTTCGTATTTCCCCTTCCTCTGTGGCTGAGCTCTACGTCACAGGGAATTTCCAGAGGGGAAGGAAATGAAGTTGATGATCGACAGAGACAAACTTATGTCAGCTGCACGGCTCCGCTGCCGCTGCTGCTCGGGATCAAACATCACTTTATTCTGTCGGATTAAAATAATTTTTGCCCTTTATTAACTGTAATGACGCGGTGGTGTCGCGTCATGACGCACTCTGATTAAACCAAGCAATTGTAAATGGATCCAGTGGCTCAGTGTGGACATGGCGAAATGATGTGCAGAAGTCAACTGAAGTGAAGCGGACTGTCACTCAAAGTTCATGCTGAGAGCCCGACTGTTAATCTGACCGAGCTAACCAGGTGAGAACATGCTAACTAACCCATATAGCAGCTCAATACATAGCTATACATTTGTATTAATTACCATAACTTTACAGTGACCCGTTACAGCAGCATTGCGCCTCTCGCTTTGTTATGCTACTCACTTCCTTATTAGCCAGGTAACTTTGAGAACGTCACACCGAACTTATTCTTAAAAATGGGAACTTAGAGTTTTCTTTCTCGTCAGCAAAGACAAGCGTGTCTCACATCAGTACTAACGGTTCATGTTTCAGCCTCTGGTGAATTCGGCTTGTAAATTTCCAACATGAAGTCGTTGTTTTAGTTGAAGTTTGAACTTTCTCCGTCTCTTCACTCGCTGGGTTTCTTCTAGCAGTCCACGCTTCCTTGGTAGCAGAGGACAGTGTGGGTGAACGGACAACCCGTTGAACAAACTGAAACTGTATTTAAAGTTAACTGTGATGTGGATTTTGGACTTGCCGAAAACAGGACTAGGCTCACCTAGCGCTATTGTATATTGATTTTTAATTGTTACTGTATATTCTCAAGGTGAATAGCCTCGCACGGTTTAACTTGCAGATTCTTGAACGGAGTTTCGTATTACGTTCTCCGCATACGGAACCTGTGAGAGCTAGCTGCCAGCGAGCTAGGACAGGTAGCGGTTGGCACCAACTCTTGTCGGAAACATGAAGCCAACAGTCAGACAGTAACTGTGGTACTGTGTCTGATGTAGTACTGTCATTAGTTAATACAGCTTTATGTTTTTTAATGGTCGCTTAAACGACACAAACAGTAAAGACCGCCCGGCAGTGCTAGCTAGCTGTTAGCCAGAGCGCTAAGACGATTGACACATGCGCGTTCATGTGCGAGAACGCGCGATATTGAGCAGCAAGTGTCAGATGGATTATTTATTAATGATTAATAATTACATGATAAAGAATTATTGTAAAAATTAACACTATTAAATAATATATACAGGCATGTTGTTGTTCAACCGATTCTACCGTTTTCACTTGATTTAGGCGCTAAATTAATTTAATATATTAATAATGACATTATTACCACCATCACTAAGTAATTACACCGCATTTACTGCAGTACTGAGGCTCACACAGGGTCTAATAGTTGTGTTTGACTTTTGCAGACACCATGGCTGGAGACGACCCCTACCTTCATACTACCAACCAAGTAAACTCACCTCAACTTCTGTTTCTACAGCACAGCAGACTAGAATAAGACTAAAGTATCTTAATATAATGAGTAACATGTAATGTTTTTAAGAGTTGCTGATTCAAGTCCTGGATCAGGACTAGAAATCTGTTTTTAGTTTAGGTGATTTTTGATTTTGTAAAAATTAAATCGTTTTTCATAAACAGATATTGTTTGTTGTTGTTGTTGTGTAAGTGTGTTTGTACATTGAGCTGTTGGTGCCCATGTCCTGACTTCATGTCTTTCTGATTCCAGATTCTGATGGAGATGATGGATCCCACACCATGGGAGTTCACACCCTTTCCTGTAATGTCTCAGACATCATCCATGCGGACAGGTGAGAGTCAAACCTTCACACCTACACTGTCTGTATTTAACTGTTGGTACAACATTCAATCAGTAGTTGTTATTTAATAATGGCAGAACACTTTAAATGGAGGGACAGCTGTAGCTCAGGAGGTACAGCGCAGTGTTGTTTTCGTCGATGATGACGAAATTATTTCGTCGATCATGACGAAATTATTTCGTTGACGCCCCTTTTTTT
>CAEMYA010000142.1:414497-426997 GCA_903131615.1 Diplodus sargus | reverse complement strand
AGACAGTAACTGTGGTACTGTCTCTGATGTAGTACTGTCACTAGTTAATACAGCTTTATGTTTTTTAATGGTCGCTTAAACGACACAAACAGTAAAGACTGCCCGGCAGTGCTAGCTAGCTGTTAGCCAGAGCGCTAAGACGATTGACACATGCGCGTTCATGTGCGAGAACGCGCGATATTGAGCAGCAAGTGTCAGATGGATTATTTATTAATGATTAATAATTACATGATAAAGAATTATTGTAAAAATTAACACTATTAAATAATATATACAGGCATGAAGTTGTTCAACCGATTCTACCGTTTTCACTTGATTTAGGCGCTAAATTAATTTAATATATTAATAATGACATTATTACCACCATCACTAAGTAATTACACCGCATATATACGTATGTATGTGTATATATATGCATATGTATGTGTGTATATATATATATATATATATATATATATATATATGTGTATATATATACACACACACGTTATATTTATAGATGTTATATTTATGTTGTATTTATAGATAGATATTTATATATATATGTGTTATATGAATCGAATGTGCTGAAGGTAAAGTGAAAGCTGAGTTTCGTGACGTGTCGCTCTCTGTTTTGTGTGGTGAGTGTGGGTTGACTCTCTGCTCTCACTTCCCTGTGAAGTTAAGTAGAAGAGGAGCTTGTAGATGTGTAGGATGGGAGGAAAGTATTTCTTCCTTGCATTTACATGTGATTCATCACTAGCTGCTCACGATATCGAAGTAGGTCGAAGGTCCATCATAATTAATATTTAGATCCCCTTTGATACTAAACTGAATTTAAACACACTCCTTGTTTTTATATAAACAAAGGATTCAGTATGAAGAAAGAAACTCATGATTTAAATCACTTTCTGACAGGTGACACTTTGGACTCCGGATCGTTGACATCACATTTCTCACTATTTTCACCAAACAATCAAACAATCAGCAGATCAATCCAGAGTGAAAAGTGTCATCAATACTTTTACTTTAGTGCAGTAACTGAGTACTTCCTCCAGCCCTGCTGACATCATATGTATCTGTGGTTGATGGTGGAGGAAGTGGCTGCAGAGGATTAATGTGAGCGACTGTTAAACAAATCAGGCCGTTTCTTGTGATTTTACAGTTGGCTTGTTGGATGGGCTTGTTCACCATATGGTGAGTCGTGACTGGTGTTTGTGTCACATGTTCTGTTCCATCTGCACAAACAAGATCAGTGTTTATTACAGGAACAGTCCAAATGAGGTCCTCAGAGTTTCATCTGTGTGTGCAACACATGTTAAGCCTCGCTTAGCACAAAACATGGAAGCAGGGGAAATCTGCCAGCTTAGCTCAAGGAGGAGAAACAAACCTGCTCATTCCGTCTGATTTACATGTGAAATTATAATCTAACTGTCAGGCTGAGATAAAACATACAGATCTCATTCCTGCTCCACAGAGGATGAACCCAAGAGATTTTAGTGACCTTTACCCTAGGTGGGAATCCAGAACATGTTCCAGGTTTTCTTGGAATCGAACGCTCATAAGGGAATCGAAAAATAATAATAAAGACGGTTTGCCAATAATGGCATTTGTATCAATAAAATCTTATCAGTTCCCCTCCCTAACTTTTACTGTAGCATCACCTTCAGTACAGAGTTAAGATTTTTAATGCCACCACTGTTAAGGCTCTAAGAAAACATGAATCAGTAATATTTTGTCTTGTTTTGAAAATAAATTATTTAAAATAATGTACAGTGTGACATTTAGAAATCTTGTTGTCTTCCACCAACAGAGGCTTGGTTTATTTAGACATGATACAGAAAATCTGAGTCATCTGAGATGATACAGGTGGAAACCAGAGGAAAAAAAGCAGTTTTGCTTCAAGCATATGATACAATTCTCATGATTGTTAATTTATTTTCTGTTGGTCAGATAATTGATTGACAGACTCATTGTCTCAGCTCTAAAATGTTCGGTTACTAGACCTGACAGTGAAGAATTTGTGTTAAAGATCATACTGATAAAGTTTCTCTGTAGTTTCAGCTGACGGACCGTACCTGCAGATTGTGGAGCAGCCCAAACAGGTAAGACTCACCTGTCGTTTTCCTGCCTGATCACATGAAGTCCGTGAAGCATCGCAACATATTCAAAGATGTGTGAGGAGATAAATGAATCCTGGGCTCTATTTTTAGAGGAATTTCACCAAAAAAACCCCCAAATTATCAGTTGATTTGGGACAGTTTCTCATGATGTGTTTATATATTTAAACATGTATTTATATGTCTCTTTGTCTCCAGCGTGGCTTCAGGTTCAGGTATGGCTGTGAAGGTCCGTCTCACGGCGGTCTACCTGGCGCCTCCAGTGAGAAGAACAGGAAGACCTACCCCACCGTCAAGGTAACACTTCCTGTCAATTGATTCACAACATTATGCTGATATTTGTTCTGAGTTGAAGGCAGACGTGACCTTTATAATATTCTGTTGTTTTCGTACTCTGCAACAGTTATGAACAAAAACTTTGGTTAACTATTAAACATGGATCAAACTGCTGAGGTCATGTTGGGAGACATTTTATTGTTTGCATTGTAGGATTTGTGGTCATGGAAGCAGTTCAATCAGGAGAGACTTCAGTTTTGGATTATTAAATATTTATTGCAATGTGCACATCAGATGAGAAATAAGTCTTTGGTGACGAGGCCCCATCGTGACGTCCTTTATATTTTAAGAGTTAGCTGTATAGGAAACCTTCCTGGTAGAGCCTAGATGCTGGTGGTGGTCATGGTAATGAAGAGAATGGCTGAAGAACTGGATGTGATGTGGTGAACTCAACGACATGATTGGTTATTTGTTTTAGCAGAGGAAATATCTGGTTGGTAAAACTGGATCCACAGCTGATTAATTAATGAGTAGAGATTAAGATGAAGAGGGTTGTGAATGAATAAAGGTTAAGATGTTCTTCCTGACTAAATTTACGCTGAGCTTCATTAGTTCGACAAGATGTGGTAATACAAGGTGTTTTTGGAGCTTATAAATTGGCTGCTGAGATGCAGTATGAAGAAACATTGATTTATTTACTTTTGGTTAATTCCTCCTGATTACTGCTCAGTCTAAACTCAGTTTAACCCTAACAGTGACCACAAGTATGTGTCCCAAAATCCTTGTTTTGCAGTGAGCATAAAATTAACTTGAAATGCTGATTTGAAAATGTTATATTTAAACTGTATTTGTTTTATTGTTTATTTCAACCAGAGCTCCATCACATCAGTCTTTGTTTGTTGAGGTCTGTCTAATCTGATCTGTCCTTTCTTGTCTCCGTGTGAGATCTTGAATTTCTCATCTTCTTGTGTCTGTTGATGTTTGGAGTCTGAAGCTCCCACATGTTTCGACCAAACTGGGAAATCCCCAGATTCCTGCTGCAGTCCCACTCTTTGTTTCAGCTCACAGACTTCACTGAAACAAATATGTACAACAACATATGATTCACATGAGTCCAGACTATAGACATGTCCGAACAGATGTTCCTCATAGGTTGTGCAACATTTGATAATCCTTAGATCAAACCACCTTGGAGTCAATTATTAAAAAGAGGAAAAATAACTATTTTTTTCCCCTTACATTTGTGATTGTGATTTTGTTCAAAACTTTATTTTTTTTGCAAAGTTGAAGGATCTGAAAACTCCTCG
This sequence comes from Diplodus sargus, assembly GCA_903131615.1. Classification (NCBI taxonomy): domain Eukaryota; kingdom Metazoa; phylum Chordata; class Actinopteri; order Spariformes; family Sparidae; genus Diplodus; species Diplodus sargus. The sequence goes on along the minus strand of CAEMYA010000142.1, from coordinate 423,315 downwards.
AAAGACATATTTATGAATTAGAAACTAAAGGAAGGAAACTGTCCCTCATTCAAACATCAGACATGTTAAAACCTGGATGTGGTGAAACATTCTGCCTCTAGGTTGTAGATGAATAGATAAGGATTTGATGATCCATTCAATCTTTAATCTTTATTTTTCGCGGTAAGAACTGAAGGGTTTACTGTATGTATTATGTTCAGATGAATGTTTCCTGTCCTGACAGAGAGGATGTCATCACAATAAACCAGGAAGTGTTTCTCTCTGTGTTAAGTATCAGATCGATCTGTCCTCATGTGTTTGAATGTTGAGGCTCAGGCTGGGAAAACCCCTCCTGTTGTTCTGGTGGATGCAGTGGGGCGATGATGGTGACTCATCAAACCTTTCTTATCATACATTTGTGATTTTTAGTTTTTTTTTAAACTTTCTAATTGATAAACCCTCCCTCAAATCAACAATTCACACCCTTCATCTTTTGGCTCAGTGTTCTGCTTCAGTGTGAATCTCTGAATATCTAAAGAACCATAAAGCAGGTGTTTTTTTCTAATTTCCCCATAATTTCCTCTGAACTTATCTGGAAAGATGTCTTTATTTTATTATGAACAAATGTTTGGGAAAACAGGAGTTTCCCCAAAAGATCTTAACACAGAAAACATTATTTTATTGTTCATTTATCATCAGAGACGTTGGTTTCACACAGTAAATGTTGAATTGTACACCTTTCTAGTGGTTAACTCAAATTAATACTTTTTATCAATAAAAATAAAAAGTTTATCTAGAAAGTAAGATTGATATTCGGGTCCAATTTTCATAGTCTAGAATTTATTTAATGTCTTAAATTTGACAGAATACATTTGTATGTATATTATGTGTTCAGTAGTTTACCTTTAAACTCCTGCACAAAACTCCTCACCCATGTGCATAATTCCAATTTATATTTAGCTCTTGATGTCAACACTTCTCACACGTTGAAGTAATAAATGTAGTGAAGGAGTTGTAGTTTAGTTTTACAGCTGCAGAGACGAGTTGAGTTCTGGGTTAAAAAAAGCCTTTCAGGAGTCCTCTGCTGGCCTGAACCTGTCCACACACACAGACACACCTCTTCACGTCGGTTGGGAATTTCCTCTCATGTAATTAGAAGGAAGTGGCGTTGCGTCACAGGCTGGAAGGTGTTGAGTTTCAACTCACAGATGAAAGCTCCTCATCCAGAGGTGTAATATGTGTGCGAGCGCCCACTCTGTCCCAGAAACACCAGAGCAGGTTTTAACCCTTTGTTGTGACCAACAGATCTGCGTCCTCTTCGGTTCAACCACAGAGCTTGATGTGTTTCGTCTCTGTGACGCTGGCTCAAACTTCCTGGTGTAAGTCTGTGTGGATCAGAAGAAGCCAGCTCACCTGTCTTTTGTTGTCAAGCCGGACTGAGTTTGACATTTAAACTTTTTTCCAGTATGACATAATGAGGCTAATACAGTAGTATATGCAGTAAGTGATAAAATTTGTGACCCAGAGAACACAGAGCTGTGAACATACTTCCGTTTCCTGCAGAGTCGACAGTAAAGTAGTCCGGCTGTTTGTTGTCGCCGTCTGAATCTCAGTAGTTTTTCTCTGAATGACGTCTTATTGAAGTTTGCAAACACACTACGTCACGAACATTGATTCACAACAGATCTGCGTCCTCTTCGGTTCAGCCACAGACGGCTGACGGCTGTGATGGAAATGTTAACAGACATTTTATAACTCAGCATCAGTGATGTTCGCTTTATGTTTCTGACCTTGTTTCTTGTTTTAGTTTCGCACTTGAAGTCGCTTTCCCTCGGTTATAGATTGATGACATTTTACTTCAGGAAGAAGGCAGATGGCTGAGTCTGATGCCTCAATTACAGTCTCCTTGACAAACCTCCATTTATCTTGACATTAATCTCAGATTATTCAAAATCTTTCTACCCGAGCAGTGTAGTCACACCAGATACATGAAAATCAAAACAATCTTTATTCACCAAAAAAAAGTCAAATTCACCCTATTATTTACACCTTCAACGTCCAACCAAGCTTGTGCACACACTTTTGAGGGGCTACAGGCTAACACTGTTATCTTTACAACTACAGTGAAGATTTCAGTTTAATAAAGGGTCTGAATAACGTCCTTTCAGATCAGTTTGGGCACTCAGTAACACATCCTTCAGTGTTACTGAGCTTTGCTTCATTTCTCCATGAGTTTTTGTTTATCTTAATCAAAGCTATATGGACAGAGGGTGTCGTCTGCTGCACAGATTGTGAAACCCTCCATTTGTGATAGTGGATACATAAATAAAATAATTTTGACTTGATAGACACAGGTCCTGGTGTTTGATTTCAGTAAAGCTCTGATAACTGCAGAGACAGTTTGTGTTTTACCTCATCAGGATCAAACACCTTCTGCTGCTGACTCCACCCGACTGCTTCAGCTGCAGCAAGCAGCAGATACTACAGATATTTAGTGTGAACAATGTGTTTGAGTCAGGAAACCATTAAACAGTGGTGCGCGCTGTGTTTCTAGGAACTGAGTTTGTCAGCCGGTGCAATTCGGTTGGCCGTCTGAACCCGGGAAGAGGAAGTGGGCTCGTTTATTTACTGCGGCGGTTGCAACGTTCCTGCAGGCAAATACCTGCACCTACACACACATTAACACACTCACACACACACACACACACACACACACACACACAGTAGATACAGGAACATGGTGTTTTTCACATCTGATTTCCTTCATGTAAAACGGCTCACTTACAAAACAATCAAATAATGAGATAATATGAAAATCAGTGTGTGAGAGAAAAACCAGGAAGATGAAAACAATGCTGAGAGATGAATTATTGGATTGGAAGTATGAATTTGATTTCATGTTAGACAAAAACAGAATATTAAGCAGAATATTAAGATTTGGTTTGGAGCCAATTATTCTGGGATTCTTGGCTGGTCTGTTTTTTTGTGTTTGAGACACTGTTTATATTAAGGCTGTACAATATACTGTTCTGTTTTGTGTGTGATGTCAAGTAAGGAAAATAATATGAAAAACATCCTGCTGCTACTTCTAGGGCCTGTATCATTCAACTGGACTTGTTTCAGTTTGTTGTGGATGTTTCACCTCTCATCCAAGAGGCTTCTTCAGTTCTTACTAGCTGGGGGGAGTTGCAGGCTTTTTAACTCTGTGTGGGAGTGTCCTTACAGAGTCGTTAAGGACATGTGTGAGCTCTGAGTCTTAAGGGCCACTTGTGGGTCGTTGACCTAACTGACTGAATCCAGTACTTCATTATAGGTGGGTGATAAGTAATGTCTTAGTCCACCTCCTCTGTTCAAAGAGGGTCATTCCAGTTTGACATAGATGGACTCTTTTACTCCTCTTCCAAACCATCTGGACAAGATGTTTCCATTGTTGTCCTCAAAGGAATGATTTGTCTCCTTCAGGTGTGAGTGGACTTTTAGAGGTTCTGACAAAAGTCCAGTTTGGGTAGCCACTAGGGGTGTCATGATTCTCCAAATCCTCGATTCGATTGCATTTTCGATTCTAAGGTCAAGGTTCCATTTGATTCTGGATTTTTACATCTATTTTTTTTTAAAGCACAGGTTGCTATGCCATTTGTAGACTAGAGTTTTATGCAATATAATATCTGACCTTTGTTCGCAATGTACCACACTACATTGTCAAATTTAAAACATTTATTAACAACATAATGTAACAATAACTTATATCTTCAGTCAACTGGAAACTTAAACAAAATAACCTGCCATCTAGTTTCGGCAGAGCTTGCAAACTGTGGCTTTTTTGTCGACAACGCAAATGTTGTCAACATAACTCACTGGAAATCCAAAATACTTCCACACCTGCGACTTCAGTGAAAGAGGAGCTGGTTCAAGTTCTGTCGATGGGTCTCCTGCGTCTGCAGCTGCCACTGTTGTAAGAGTGGCGTAGCCCCTTTCAGGAATAGGGCGGTGCGTAAGGTGTGTGCATAAGGTGCATAAGGTATGAGTGGGCGAGCGAGAGTGAGGGAGCGTACGTACGTGCGGACAGTGAATGAATGAGAGAGGAAGGAGAAGCGAAAGGAGTAGCAGCAGTAGCGACAGCAATAAAGTGTACAATATAGTCTGCAGTTTGGCTGTGAATAAAGGTGACGGCTCCTCCAGATACAGCAAAGCTCCCTGGTATTATTTCCCGACCAGCTAAACACATGAAAGGGGTTCACTCCGAAGGTAAACACAAACTTCGGCCCTGGAGGAAATCATCTCCCCTGTGCTTCCTGACCACGGTCCGAGAGCCGAACAGGGATGGTGTAACTCCATGCTATTGTTTGGCTGGCTGTAGCTGACAGCTACTGGCTTAGCTAGTAGCTAAGTTAGAGGAAGTTGACTCACAGCACTTCAACACTTGTGTGCTTTGTTCCGCTTGGCAAGCCGACCGGACATGACGTGGGGGCGTGGCAGCATCAACGATCCCATTTTTAATTCGAAGTTCGAGATTGTGACTTAATTTCGGTCGATTTCAATTTGTGACACCCTTAGTAGCGACAGGTTTTAAGTGTTCCCCTGATGTGCTTCTGTTCCTTCTCCTTCCCCTTAAATGGGACGGTCTGAGCCCGATAGTTCTGATGAACCAGCTTGTGCTCCAGTGGGTGATGAGAGTCGAACAGCAAGCACTGATCTGTTTGTAGGTTCTCTGTACACTTTAATGTTGAGTCTTTTGTCTTCTTCAGTGTGTACTGCTCAGTCCAGGAAGGGCAGACTGTCTCCTCTGACACCTTCCACTGTGAACTTGATATTCTTACCACTTTTTTTGCTGCTTGATACTAAAACAAAATTTGCACGAACATCAAACATTCATTGATCATTGTTGGTCCATTTATCAAATAAAGCCCTGATAAAATGAACTCTCCTACAAAAATCAGTCCCTTAATTCATTTGGTTAATGATCAATCTGTTCATTTCCAAATAAAGCGATTTGCAGAAAAAGAATCACACTGTCACAGTTTTCATAGTATCATAGATCTGAATTCATAAAGCTGAATCTGACTTTGAATGGAAGCTGTGGTCGGCTGGTCGTTAATGTGACACACAGTGATTATCGGTAAAAAAGACTCATGTTAAAGAGTACGTCTTCAAAACTGACTCACTTTTATAGCTGCTTGTCTTTAATTTATCACAATTGTCAGTTTATGTTCTGTTGATTGACTAATTTCAACACAAGACTAGTTGATAAGTTGAATACAGTCAGGAGAATCTCTCAAGCTCAGGACTGAAAACATGAACAAAACTGCAGAAGGTGTAGATCAGATTGTAGGTTCAGTTAGTGTGAAAAAGTTCCATCCAACAAATGTCGATATGGAAAAAACATTAATTTATACAGACTGCTTTCAATTGTCCAAATCTGAACTCTGGTGATTTGAAACAGATCTGTTAGCTCTCACAACAATTGTTTTTTTTTTTCCACCATGACACCTGTCAGCCTCTGTAACATTTTGTTCAGTGTTAAAGCCCATGTTAGAGCCTGTTGGAGCTGCCGAGTGTCTCTTCTGTGATGTTTGGTGTTGTGTGATGGAGGAAAGTTTCTATGAGTCATCTGTGTCAGGAGGAGAAAGTGTGTGTGAACCACAGCAGAGAAAACTGAGAAACAAAGGGTTAGGGTTAGTGCTAACCCCTAACCATAACCCTTTGTTAGTCAAACCTCCAAAAGAGACCCATCCGTCCAGCTGAACCTCTTTTATCTCCTCCTTCAGCCAATATTTCACACTTCATACACCACGCTGCTTTCAACTAATGTGATGTTTAAACTAGAATACGATCAACATGTATATCAGGACTTCAGAAGCTCTACTGTTGGTTTTTGATCCAGAACAAATAAACTGAAGTACAGATGTGTTCTTCAAGGCCCAGAAACAGGATGTTATTTCAGGCATTCAGCTGTGAAACCAAAAGCCAAGTTTATCCTTTAACATGATGTTTTGAAGGATGAGGTCAGTACAGAAAGCTGCCAAATTACAAAACAAGTATATATCAGATCTTTCGACAACAATACAATATTTTCCAATCACAAGGTCTGCCTCGTCTTTCTCTGTAGTCCAGAATATTCCACACTGATTTTGATTTATTCCTGAGGCTGGACTAAATGCCCTCAACATCTTTTTGGGGCTTTTTTTTTTTTACATTACTTGACTATTGGCAGAGCTGTTTAATGTTTAGGAAGGATGTGTGCTTACATGGGAAAGTTGGGCATGCCAGAGGAATTTCAAAAGCGTAACCTGAAGATGATGATATGGATCTATGTTTTCACTTTGCATCACTGGTATCAGATTGTTAATTATTAGGGCTGTCAGGCGATTAAAAAAAAAAATCTAATTAATTACATGATTTATAATTAATTAATCTAATTAATCGCATTTTAATCTCATATCTGCTAAAGGTACCAAAATAAAGAATTCGAATTCTAGGACATTACAAAATTGTATTGCATGACAATTGAATACATTAAGAAGAGAAGAACTTGAAGTTCAAAGGCCCCAGCAACGATGTGCTCGCCTTGCTCCCCTGAGTCGCCTCCATGTCTGTTGTCACCCTGCTTTGACTAGCGACTAGGGCTGTAGCGATACACCAAACTCCCAATTCGGTTTGTATCACGATTTTTGACCCACGGTTCGATACAAAACTTGATTTTATTTCTTTCTAAATTAAACATTTTATTTATGTAACATTTCAATAACTTATGTGTATGATACTTGTCTGATAGTATCAGAGGTGCAGTATTGTGGAGGGCGTGTCTATCTGATGGTCTGTTAACTGCACAGATCCCTCACTCAACTTAATACAGAGAAAAGTCCCACAAAACAACGTTACAGAACCAAACTAAGGTAACGTAGTAACTGTAACTGTCTTTGGCAACAAGTTAAAAATACCACAGCTGTACGTAGAGAAGCGTCCCTTCTCCCGCCCGTCCTACTACTCGTCACATTTCTGCCATGCGTCTGTCACGGGCAAAAAAAACTTAACCTCACCGAGTGTTTCTGATGAAAAAAAATCTCTGCGACGGTCAGCCCTTCGGACCGAGACTTCAGTGAACTTTACCCCGGAAGACAGTCTCCGTCGGTTTTGACTGACAGGGAGGGGAGACACCGGGGAAACCCCTTGAAAACACACATGAACACGTCCGGACAAGTTCCTCGGTGCTAGTGCTACAGTGACGTGCCACTGCCGAGTAGGCTACGGATCATTCAATGGGCCAAATTTAAAATGCTCGCGCATTGAATTGCCTCTCCGAATCTCAGAGTTAATTGCGTTAATTTTTTTAACGCGTTAATTTGCAGTGTAATTAAAGGTGAAATATGGAATATGAGCTGAATGCCGCCATCTAGTGTCACAAGATCGTAGTCGCAACAACAAAAAAGTAACTCCAGCGGTCGGGTTGCCAGGTTTGTTCCCTCCAGTCCTATGCAAATCACGATCAGTATTCTCATAACTAGGATCAACGTGATTTAATGAAAATAAGTATAGCAGAGGAGTTTGACCGACAGGTAACGTTAGCTAAGTTAGTAAGCGAGTTAGCTTACCGATCCAGGAGAAAGTTCGCCATTTCCGCGTGTGTTTTGATGCCATGGAAATCCTTTACCTGAGTCCATCGAGCATATGCTTCACCGATATTTACTCTGGTTTTTGCTCTTCTCCGGTCACTCAGCTGCTGGGACAGATAACGCACCGTTCGCTGGGGCTCTGAAGAGCTTGCAGACTCCGCCATTTAACCCAGTGTCAGCCTAGCTGTGCTGTTGCGAAATTGGCAACCCGCAATGCTGGCCGCTATTTGGCTGGTACAATGTAAACAGGAAGTCATTGTCGAACCCGTCAAAATTTCTTAAATTATTTATTTCAGACTAAATATAATTTTTCAAGGAAAACGCTTTACTTTTAATCTGCGCCCCTCTAAACGCTCCGTGGATGTATTATTTTTGAAAAAATATAGCTTTTGATAAGCATATTTCATATTCAACCTTTAATTAATCTAATTAACGCGTTAAACTGACACCCCTATTAATTATTAATCTGATGTATCAATCCAGATTGATGGATCCTTACACTCCGTACTACCCTTATAGTCGTCTATAGGTGATTCGATGAACCAGTTTCTCACATGTGCATCATTTCAAATAGATGATTGATTTCCTTCACTGCAAACTTCAACTTCTGATCGAGGTTAAAAAGGCAGATTTTGTATTTGAGCCATCTGTCTGAAAGCCTCTGGAAGGAGGGTTGATTTAAACTCTGTGTGATGCATCAAACATAAAGTATTAGAGTCACTGAACTCAAACCCAAAATGCAGACTGTAAGTTCTTGTGAATTTTTGTGTTTCAGATCAGTAACTACCAGGGTCCAGCCCGTGTGGTGGTGCAGCTGGTGACGGCGGTGACGCCCCACCCTCAGCTCCACGCTCACAGTCTGGTGGGGAAACAGTGTGACAAAGGGATCTGCATCGCCGACCTGCAGCCCAAAGACTCCAACATCAGGTCTGCACGACAGTAAACCAGGACAAAACCAGAGAACCAGTACAACTTTCGTGTTTGACACTCACTGGTGTGTTTTGTTGTTAGTTTTCCAAACCTGGGCATCCTCCACGTGACGAAGAAGAACGTGGCGAAGACTCTGGAGGAGAGAATGATGGAAGCCTTCAGGATGGGATACAACTGTGGAGTCTCCATCCACCCCGAGATCGACGGGCTGCAGGGAGAAGTCCGCATCCCCCGAGACCTAACCGGTGTGTGTGTGTGTGTGTGTGTGTGTGTTTTCGCGTGTGTGTGTGCGTGCGCAC
>CAEMYA010000142.1:395495-407930 GCA_903131615.1 Diplodus sargus | reverse complement strand
TCAGTAAGATTTTATGTAAATGTTAAATCAATAGTTTTACAATTTTATGGCTGACATTGAAGTAGAAGATTTACTAAAAGACTGCACATGATTTAAATCAGTTTAGCGCCAAGGCTTTATTTTTCTCTCCTCTCCTCAGTGGGATCCACTTGGCAGTTCTACACAGCCAGCAGGATGCGCTGAAGAGTCTGACTCAGGTCGTCTCTGCTCTGCCTGGACGGGAGGTTCTCAACATGAGGAACCACCTCTACCAGGTACTAAAAACTAAACTCTACTGGATCTCTGAGCAGAAAATACACATGTTCCAGGTGTCGCTTTGTCTTTTGTTTTGATCATTTACTAGGAAACACTTTGAGAAGTTCTTTAGTTTCTTCTTTTCGTGATACTTATAGAGGGAGAAAAGAAAGCTTTGCATATGGACATCAAAGAAGTAAGCTTTATAGTAATGGAGCTATCTAACTAAAGGAGGAGGAAGAAGAAGGAAACTGACTCAAAGCAAGAAGCAAGAACAAGAACAAGAAAATGACCTCATAAGGACAGGGAGATTCCTAGAGAGGAACCAGCCGCAGCATTTACTAGTTAGGGAGCAAGAAAGCTTCCTATTACAGAGAAATCAACCCAGGATCCCATGAAATAAACAAATAGGCAATGATTTAGGGAACAAGGACACTTCTTCTGGAGCAAAGGAGGAAGTTTTTTTCTAGTTGGGAAATCATGAAACTCTTCAATTATTGGAAAAAATGCACTGAGTAACCAAGAAGCAGAGACCTACCCTGGGTAGAGAACAAGAAATGACTTCATAAAGAAAGGACAGTTTACCGGCAACAAAATTTACTAGCCAGTGAAAGGACGCAATAATGTAACTTCTTCTTCCCTGTTTCCCAGACTCCTTTGCACCTGGCGGTAATCACCCAGCAGCGGGAGGCAGTGGAAGCGCTGCTGTTGGCCGGCGCTGACCCGACACTGACAGATCGTCATGGCAACACGGTGCTCCACCTGGCGTCCAAGCTTGAAGGAAGAGGAGGAATGGTCCAGTTTTTACTGCAGCACAAAGAGCTGAGAGCACTGCTGGAACACACCAACACAGCAGGTACGCATGCACACGCAGGCGCGCACACACACACACACACACACACACACACAAAGGAAGCTGAATGTGTGTGAGCTCTCTGTCTGTCTGGTACCACGGTTACAGGTCTGTGTGCGATCCACCTGGCAGTTCTGGCCAATCAGCTGTCTTCTCTCAGGGAGCTGCTGGAGGGTGGAGCTGATGTAGAGACACCGGAGCGCAGCTGTGGACGGACCGCCCTCCACCTCGCCACTGAGAGCGACAACGTGTCGCTGGCCGGCTGCCTGCTGCTGGAGGTACACACTGAGAACACTGGGACCAATCAGAGAAGACCTTACCTGACTGTTTGGTTCACTGGGTGTACTGGTCAGTTAAGGTTGAAGCTAGTAGGATCTAACAGTGTTTGTGATGTCTTCTCTCATCAGGGAAACGCCATAGTGGACTGCTGCACCTTCAACGGCTCCACCCCCCTCCACATTGCCGCAGGACGGGGCTCCGTCAAGCTAACGGCTCTCCTGATGGCTGCAGGTGATCCTTCAGGGGAAAACGGCTAGCCTAGATCTGTCCAGCGCTGACACCTCTAGAGCTCACTGATGAACATCATCATTTATCTCTGGGACAACCATCCAAACTCAAGCTCTGCTTACTCGACAAAACACAGTCACAGCAACCCAGACTTAAAGTTTGACTCCACTTGGACTTGTCTCCATCTGCTGATGACAACAGTGTGATGTAGCTGAGAGGTCTGACAAAAGTTAATAGGTGTTCCTTGAGTTTGGATGGTTGTGTCAAAGCAGGTGGATAATTTTTTTCTTTGGGCAGTGCTGGTTAGTCTTACTTACTTAGTCCAGTCTTTATGCTAAGCTAAGCTAACTGTCACGACTCAGTAACACTGATCCCACTGATCAGTTTTTATAGGACATAATCATGTCACAATATCAGCGTTAGCTGCCACATATTGATTTTTCTATTTTTGGAGCTGCGTCCCATTCTCACTCACTCAAGACAGCACCCATCAGTGTATAGCATGATGTTTTATACTCTGATACAGTGGATGACGCCAGAACCAATGAAGGAGAGGAGGAGGACTATTTACAGGGTATCCGCGGTGTCTTAACAAGTATTAAAAGGTGATAAATCAATTTGGGGTAAATTAAGACCCTTAAAAGTATTAAAAACGTCTTTTCACGACTTAACTAAGTCTTAAATTTTGAAGGTATTTTTTCTGAATTCACTGTCCAAGAGTTTGGGTCCTAAAAACATCTTAAACGTGTGAGAATTTATTCGTTTCATTAAAAAACAAAGATGAACCAGTACATAAAAAACTACGCTATTGTGGGTGCGTTCGTAAATTGTCTGCGAGAGCGCCAGAATGCACTCGGAAATTCACAAAGTACGCTCTGGCGCTCCCAGTGCTTATTATGAACACACCTTATGTTACATGATGCTCTCAGCGCGAAAAAACGGAAGAGAAGGCTTGGTGAACGGTCATGGGGAAGTGCAAGTTTGCGGAGTCCTGGCTTGACATGCCGGACTTTAAATAATGGCTGCAGCCAGTGGAGGGGGAATACCAAGGAGGCATATTGTAGAATGTGCAAGAGGATTAACATCGTGTCAATGGGAATTAAGGCATTAAGGTCCCACATATGTTGCGTTAGCCACGAAGCTGCTGCTAGCCGCCGAGAGCGGCAGCTCTCCATTGCTGCTTTCTGTGCACCACCACAACCTAGTGCTGTCACACTACCACCAGCAGCCGCACCTGAACCTAACGTTACGGCTATGACCTCGGCTCACTCTGCCTCCTCATTTTCTGCCGACATCAGGGTGGCGTTGCTGGGTGGCACGGCAACGCTGCATGCGGAGGTGTTGTGGTGTCACCACACAGTGGAGAAACACCACAAAAACTTGGCTGACGTTTTCAGGGCCATGTTTCCCGATTCAGACATAGCCAAGTCTTTTGCTTGTGGTAAGGACAAATCTGGTTACAAGAAGAAACAGAGTGCCACACAGGACCTCAAAAGAAAAGCAGGGCAAGATGAGATAGAAGACCTGAAAAAGAAAAGAATGGTTCTGACAGAGGTGTACAGCTCCCTCCAAACAGATGCTGATGAGTTAGCAGAGCAGGCAGAGGGGAAATCTGGGACATTAATGGCACAACTGATAACAAAGTCCAACACCCTGAGAAGAAGACGTAAAGAAAAACCAAGAACGAACTGGTCCAAACTGAGAAGCTGCTGGAAACAAAATCAAATGAGCTGAGGCACATGTCATGACTGTCCTGATTGTTGTTGTTATTATCCTAGCCTATTTTGAATTCTGTTGTATCATAGTGGTCTTAGTGGTCTGTAGTCTTTATCACAAACTAAAACTGTTAAGTTAAAAGTGTCACTGATAATACTCTATATATACATATATATATATATTGAAGTGTCTGTGAGGTATTAAAAAATATTAGGATGGTCTTGAAAAAGTCTTAAAAAGGTATTAAAATTAGCTTCAGGATTCCTGTATATACCCTGATTTAACACAGTTGGCTTGGCCATAACTTCCTCTGCAAAGAGGACGGCTGGCCTTGTCATTGAGATCAAGCCCCCACAAAGAGTTCCAGGCCTTGAAGCGTTTTTGCCATGGCCAAACCGTGTGATTATATCGTCATGTGACGCACTGTGGACTTTTTCCCACATGCTAACATTGTGAAAGATGCATCTGTAAAACGGTCATAAAAGCTTCACATCCCTACGCAATGACTCCTTTTTCTGTCAGAATTTGGGCAATTCGGTCCAGTAACAATTTGGAGAGTCTAGAAGAGCCGGCCGATGACATTTTGTCCCCATCCAAGTTAGCTTGGCGCTAAACCGAAAGTTAGCTGACTTGGTCGACAGAGGTCTCAAGTGCGCATGCTCTATGGCACTGCAGCCCGACAGCCACCACCACAATTGAAGTCTGATTCTGTGGGAAACATCGCAGAATATTTGATTAACTAAATGATTTTATAGCAGCTGTAATGAGACGGAGTCAGTGTCTACAGACGCTCCTGTGTGGATACTCTTTGTATTTATGTGTCTTGATCAACATGTTCGATTGATTCGGCCTTCCTCTCTTAACTCTCTGTCGCTGATTCCAGGTGCAGACCCTCATAAGGAGAACTTTGAGCCACTGTTCTTTAGGGAGGAGGACTGCTGTGATGAGGAGAGGGAGGAAGAGGATGAAGATGAAGGCTACATCCCAGGAACCACTCCGCTCAACATGGCCGCCAGCACTCAGGTACAAAAGCTGGTTAACTGACCCCTGATGGGAAGCTGCAGTCTATTGGTTGGGTTACAGGTGGAGCACTACTCACCAAACTTAATGAAAGTGAAGTAAACTGTTAACGTACAAAGTAACTAAAGTGAGATGACAATATTCAGAGTTCGGTCTTTGTTGTTAGGAGGCATCAGTTCAGAAGTTCATTGAGACTGGGTGTCTCAATGAAAAGAACAACTTTTTAAACTATGAAAACTAAACCAAAACAACTCTGTTCTAACCACATCAAATCAGTTCTTATTTCTATAGAATCAAAATTTTCCTCAGAAGTTCTTTTCAAACTTCCTTTAAAAAGATTCACTCTGATTAAACAGTTATAAAGCTGCAGGAAGAGATTTTAACCGCGTGTTTGTGTGTGTGTGTGTGTGTGTGTGTGTGTGTGTGTGTGTGTGTTTGCAGGTGTTGGAGCTTCTGAATGGTAAAGAATATGAACCAAAGTCTCCACACAGACCACTTTCTCCTCCTCCGGGTGAGTTTACTCTCTGAAACACTGAGGCTTGTCCTGCAAGTTATAAAGCAAAAAATGGAAAACTGAGGAAATCTGAACAACAATTACAAAAATATATGAAACTTGAGTGTGACTGACCTGTGACTCTGCAGATATCAGACCTGTAAAACTGATTGACAGTCTTAGATTTGAACCTGAGCTCTGATTCCTTCATACCAGCAGTTTGTCTGAGTGAAGTGTAAAGTGTCCATGCAGGCGAAGAGACGAAACCCTGCATGTTGGTTTTGAGTGACAGCTGCTAATGCTATGGTAACAGAGGCCTGCCAACACAGCTGATTACAAGTTTCAGGGTGACAAAAGCACAACACTTACCAGAAACAGTCTGCAGACAGTCTGCTCCCATAAATGGACTTTTCTGGCTTTTTGTCTGATGAAGCTCGGGACAGACAGACACAGCCAAAACAAGCTTCTCCTCCATTTTGTGGATTACCAGGGCAACGGGTGACAAATGTTGTTTATATAATGATAACACATCTGATTCCTGACAGTTTAGCTTCAGTACAAAAATAGTCTTAATACATAAAAACATCTGAACCTAGACATTAACGATAATCAAACTGACAACCTACTTATCGACAAACAATGAAAAGCTGCATTGTTTTTCTGCTTTACTTTTGTGTATTATTTGTTTTTCAGTTTTAGTTCATTGTTCATCATCATTCAACATGTTTAAATTCAGTAATGCAACTTTATTTCACATCTAAATGAGCAACTGAACAGGTCTGATCTCCACTGAACCAGGAGAAGGAACACAAGTTATTATTAAAACTAGGGCTGTCAGTTTAACGCGTTAATTAGATTAACACTGCAAATTAACGCATTATAAAAATTAACGCAATTAACTCTGAGATTCGGAGAGGCAATTCAATGCGTGAGCATTTTAAATTTGGCCCATTGAATGACCCGTAGGCTACTTGGCAGTGGCATGTCACTGTAGCACTAGCACCTAGGAACTTGTCCAGACGTGTTCGTCACTTCCCACCTGCGTCGCTAGTAGGGCTGTAGCGATAAACGTATCGAAGCTAAAATCGCTACACTCAGATCCACGTACCTGTCTCGCGCTGTGAGAAGGCAGAATCGTGACACAACTTCCAGTCCAGATCAGCCCTATGAGCTGTAACCACATTAACACCGCAGCGGTCGTTCGCCAATTCTCCGCCGTTGTTCTTTCACACAGAGCGAAACACCGCTGTAAAGACGAACCGCTGCGTAATTCACACAGAAAGCCAGCGCTGCGGCTCCTAAAGAGACGTGACGGTACAAGCCATGATGATGACGTGTTTGTTTTCAAGGGGTTTCCCCGGTGTCTCCCCTCCCTGTCAGTCAAAACCGACGGAGACTGTCTTCCGGGGTAAAGTTCACTGAAGTCTCGGTCCGGAGGGCTGACCGTCGCGGAGATTTTTTTTCATCATAAACAATCGGTGAGGTTAAGTTTTTTGCCGGTGACAGACGCATGGCAGAAATGTGACGAGGAGTCTGTAGGACGGGCGGGAGGAAGGACGCTTCTCCACGTACAGCTGTGGTATTTTTAACTTGTTGCCAAAGACAGTTACAGTTACTACGTTACCTTCGTTTGGTTCTGTAACGTTGTTTTG
This sequence comes from Diplodus sargus, assembly GCA_903131615.1. Lineage (NCBI taxonomy): Eukaryota > Metazoa > Chordata > Actinopteri > Spariformes > Sparidae > Diplodus > Diplodus sargus. The sequence continues at coordinate 401,455 of CAEMYA010000142.1, read as the reverse complement.
TGGGACATTTCTCTGTATTAGGTTGAGTGAGGGATCTGTGCAGTTGACAGACCATCAGATAGACACGCCCTCCACAATACTGCACCTCTGATACTATCAGACAAGTATCATATACATAAGTTATTGAAGTATAACAAATAAAATATTTAATTTAGAAAGAAAAAAAATCAAGTTCATCAGTTCTGTATCGAACCCTGGGTCAAAAATCGTGATACAAACCGAATCGTGAGTTTGGTGTATCGTTACAGCCCTAGTCGCTAGTCAAAGCAGGGTGACAACAGACATGGAGGCGACTCAGGGGAGCAAGGCGAGCACATCGTTGCTGGGGCCTTTGAACGGCAAGTTCTTCTCTTCTTAGTGTATTCAATTGATTAGTCATGCAATACAATTTTGTAATGTCCTAGAATTCGAATTCTTTATTTTGGAACCTTTAGCAGATATGAGATTAAAATGCGATTAATTAATTACAAATCCTGCAATTAATTAGATTTTTTTTTTTAAATCGCCTGACAGCCCTAATTAAAACAAAACATTGATCAGGTTCAGTGAAGAAGAAGCTTCACACTGAGTTTACACATCATTTCGATTTTTGTTTTTGTGTATGTTCAGGTGACCTGGTGAGTCTGGACGTGGAGGTGAAGCAGCAGCTGTGTGGCGCTCTGGAGAGTGAAGGATGCTGGGAGAGTCTGGCTCACAGTCTGGGTCTGGGCATCCTCAACACGGCCTTCAGACTGAGCCCCTCCCCCGCCAAGACACTGCTGGACAGCTATGAGGTACACACACAAACACCCGCACACACTGTCACATGATGGCTGAATCTAACATCGTCCTCAGGTCGTCGTGTGTCACCCAGTTGTGCTCCAGTTGCTTCTCTTAATTCAATTACTTTACCAATATTATTGCACACAGTTGTTATTGTAGTTTCTGCAGGGGTGCCGCCAGGGATTTTGGGCCCCATGAAAAAAAATCTAGTTGGGCCCTTGTATAGGTTGCCCATGTCTCAAAGGGCCCCCTGTCAGTGCCGGGCCCTTGGAATCGTCCTAACCTTTCCCCCTCTAGCGGCGCCCCTCAGTTTCTGATGCAGAAAACTGTCAGATTGTACATATCACTGCAATGAGAGGAGTTATTAAAACCCCCGACCACCAGAGGGCAGCACATGACGACAGACTGTTCGTTCATGTCCTGGATATTCTTGTAAACATCAGATCTGTCAGGATGTTTGTGTCCTGCAGGTTTCAGGTGGGACGGTCTCTGACCTGTTGGCTGGTCTGAGGTCCGTTGGAGAGTGCGAAGCACTCAGCGTCCTGGAGGAGGCACTGTGTCACCTCGACGTCCAGGAGATGAAGACGACCAATGAGAGGAGAGGTGAGCAGACGCTGACGTGATAAGGTCACATGACTGTTTCCCTGCTCGTCCTGTTGGTTACAGAGCCATGTGTCTGTCTGCAGGTGGGTCTCAGGTTCAGGACCTGAAGGCTGATGTCCAGATCGACAGCGGGGTGTGTGACAGTGGGGTGGAGCTCTCCACGGCGTGACCGTCTCATTGGTCGACGTCAAGACCAGAAAAAGCACAATTCATGCATCCATCATTCACCATCGTCCAACGATTGAGGGAACGACGCTCCTCCTCTCTCATAAATGTTTCTTCACAAACATTTGAACAGATTTAAACAGAACGCAGCAGCAGTTAAACTGACATGAACTAAAATGTCAACGATCTATTCTTGTTTTAATGAAAGAGAAGTATTTGGTTGGAGGTTTCTCAGCCCACACTACACTCCAACAGTTCAACCTAAGAATCTAAATCTGGTTTTTGTTCGTCGCTCACAGAAAGCTGTTGGTTTAAATTAATAATTCACTCAAAATGAACCTTTTTCTCCCTCATGTAGAAATGTGTTCTGTCGGCTGGTGAACGAAGAGGTGAAGAGAGAGTTTCTGTTGGATTTTAGGATTTGATGAGCGTTCAGCAGGTTGTTTTTCTGTAGCAGACCTCACGTCTGCAGGGGAAAGGTGCTATTAACACTGAAATGATTGTAAAAGAGGCTAATTCGCCCTGAAAGGATGATTACAGACTGTTGGACGTTTGTCTTAAAGTGACACTCACATGTTTCATGTGTTCATGTGTTTGTAATTATTCCTGCTGATCATTCTGCCTGTGACAAACACTTGATCCGTAAACAGGATCCTCCCCACAGTGGTCATGCGGTGAACGGCAGTGAAACAGCTTTTATGTCACATTTTCATCTGTGATGAAGCTGCTCTGTTCGTATTTGATGGGCTGACTGGAATCATTACAAACATCAACATCTCATGTGAATATTCTATTAATTCAGACTGAATCATCTGAAATCGTCCTTCAAGTGTGCATGATTTTAAAGATAAAAAAAAAAAATCTATTTAGTGTTTTTTTTTATTTTAAGGGCCATTTTATTTCCTGTCCGTCTCACCACTGAAAACTTGTCAAAGCTGCAGCAGCGAGATGAATTTAACGAGCTGTCGTTCACGTCTCTTCAGTCTTTGAACGATTTATATTCGACTGGAATCAGGAGGAACTGTTAGCGTAGCTTTAACAAGAGATACATGACTTACTGCAAAGCATTGTGGGAAAGGAGCAGTCGTCCTCTCAGTGTGAAACCAAAGCTTCTCTGTGATGATATTTATATCTTCGCTCTGCACTGTACAGTTCAACATGAGCTTCTCTTTGGTCGTATTGTTTTTTTAAATAAACGTGTTTTTTATATTTATGGAGGTGTGACATGTCTTCATCTTCAACTGCTGTTTCATTTCATAACTTCAATAATGTGTAATTACTGGTGTGATAGATATATGGAGGGATCTGCACCCTACAGAAAAGCAATTTATTTTATTCATTTTGAATTATTCCAGATTGGATTATTTTTTTATTTCACCTGCAGACAGGATGCAAGATAGGCGTAAGAGATGTCTCAGGAGTATATCTCCCTCTCTAGATGATGAAAAGGAAGAATACCCTATGGAGGCTCAATACCAGCTTATTGAATGATAGTTTGTAAGGAACATATCAAAGAAGCGTTACAAAAATACTATACAATAATGACAATGAACAGTATTACCAAATGTCATGTGGAATGCCTGTAAGGCAGCACTTAGGGGTAAAACTCAGCCTTTGCAGCCCATAGGAAAAAGGAAAAGCATAGATGCTTAGCGGAACTGCAGTCAAAACTGAAGAACCAGGAAACTCAACATTTGACTCAAAGACATCCACAAGTACGGGCCAACTAAAATGTATTAAACAGGATATTCATCAAATTTATAATGAAGAAAATATTTTTTTAAAAAAGGTTTATTAAACAAAAATATTATGAAACCAGCCCAAAGGCTAAGAAGCTTCTGTCTTGAAGACTACATAAGCAACAAGCAGAAAGAACTGTTAACAAAATAAGAATCCAAAAATCAACTAAATGTGCCATAAACTAGATGAAATTCAGCAATCCTTTGAAGCCTTTGGACTTATATACCCAACCTGACAAAGCTGATGACTCAGTAATTGAGGAGTTCTTAAAATCTCTGGATCCTCCCTCAATTGAGGAACATCACAATAACATACTGAGTGCAGAGATAACAACCACTGAGTCGCTGTTTCTCGAATGAAGACCAATAACACACCAGGATCAGACAGGTTTGTTAGTGAATGGTACAAAACATTCAAACCTGAGTTGATGCTGCTGCTCTTCAGATGCTTTAACCACACCCTTCAGGAAGGCCAGTTAACCCCGATCTTGGAACGAGGCAGTAATCTCTCTATAAAAGCAAGAAATCTGTGTGTGTGTGTGCCTCAAATGTCTCTGCAGATCAGGATCAGACTGACCTGAGATTTTCAACATGGCTGCTGCGTGGTGTAAGGGTGTGCAACGTCAGATTTGTTTGGACTACAAAGATACTGTTAATAAATGATTTCATAAATGATTTACCAATTCCACTAGCAGTGTCAACCATAGCCACCATAGCCACCATAGCCACGTGCGCACCAGAGCCAAAAATTAGTATAATAAATAATTCACTTAAAGGCGGGTATGTTGTTGAAATCAAAAAGAAAAACTTTGTGGCATAAACACCGTGCACCACATCCGATGTCACATGACCTTAAGTTATCGCGGGAGCGAGGTGGCTGCGGAGCAGTTGTTTTCCAGGTACTGTGCGACCCTAGACCCACCTTCATGACGTCAGGACTTTGCCCTGATTGGCTCTCATCTAGCGCCTGCTGGCCGGGTTTGCCACGGGGCCCGGTCGGGCACCAGCCCGAAAGAGTAACGTGGTACTTCTCCCTCCCCCATCCCATGGACCCACTATCCGCAGGAGAAACCGCTGGGGTCGGGTGCGCTGGGGACGGGTGCGCTGGGGACGGGGAATGTCACCTCTCTTGGGGAGAAGGAGCCGGAGCTTGTGCGGGAGGTTGAGCGTTACCGGTTGGATCTGGTGGGGCTTGCCTCCATGCACAGCATTGGCTCTGGATCCAAACTCCTGGATAGGGGCTGGACACTATTCTTCTCTGGAGTTGCCAAAGGTGTGAGGCGCCGGGCGGGTGTGTCAATGATCGATTTTGTGATCGTATCATATGATCTTCGACCTTGTGTTTTGGACACTCGGGTGAGGAGAGGGGCAGAGCTGTCAACTGACCACCACCTGGCGGTGAGTTGGGTCCGGTGGCAGGGGAAATTCCTGGACAGACCTGGTAAGCCCAAATGAGTAGTGCGGGTAAGCTGGGAACGTCTGGGGGAGGCCCCTGTCCGAGAAACCTTCAAATCCCACCTCCGAAGGAGCTTCTCTAGCATCCCTGTGGAGGCTGGGGATATCGAACCTGAATGGACGATGTTCAAAGCTTCCACTGTTGAAGCTGCAGCTGCGTCCTGTGGCCATAGGGTCTTAGGTGCCTCAAGGGGCAACAACCTTCGGACACCGTGGTGGACACCGGTGGTCAGGGAAGCCGTCCGACTGAAGAAGGAGTCCTTCACATGTTGTCCCGGGGGACTCCTGAGGCAGCTTTGGGGTACCGACGGGCCCGAAGGGCAGCAGCCGCAGCTGTGGCAGAGGCAAAGCAGCGGGTGTGGGAGGAGTTCGGCGAGGCCATGGAGAAGGACTTTCGGGGGGCGCCAAAGCGCTTTTGGAAAACTGTCCGCCACCTCAGGAGGGGGAAACGGGGAACCATCCAAACTGTGTACAGCAAGGATGGGACCTTGTTGACTTCGACTGAGGAGGTTATAGGGCGATGGAAGGAGTACTTTGGTGACCTCCTGAATCCCACTCAGCCACCCTCTGTAATGGAGACAGAGCTGGAGGATGATGGGGTATCATCGCCGATTTTCCTGGGTGAAGTCACTGTGGTAGTCAAATAACTCCACAGTGGCAAAGCCCCAGGGATCGATGAGATACCACCAGAAATGCTGAAGGCTCTGGGTGTTGAGGGGCTGTCTTGGTTGACACGCCTCTTTAACAGTGCGTGGGGGTCGGGGTCGGTACCGAAGGAGTGGCAAACAGGTGTGGTGGTCCCTCTCTTTAAGAAGGGGGACCAGAGGGTGTGTGCGAATTACAGAGGTATCACACTACTCAGCCTGCCTGGGAAAGTCTACTCCAAGGTACTGGAAAGGAGGATCCGGCCGATTGTCGAACCTCCGATTGAAGAGGAACAATGCGGATTCCATCCTGGTCGTAGAACAACGGACCAGCTCTTTACTCTGGCAGGGGTCTTGGAGGGGGCCTGGGAGTACAATCTCCCAGTCCACATGTGTTTTGTGGATCTGGAGAAGGCGTACCACCGGGTCCCCCGGGATGTTCTGTGGGAGGTGCTGCGGGAGTATCGGGTGAGGGGGTCCCTTCTCAGGGCCATCCAATCCCTATATTCTCAAAGCGAGAGCTGCGTGCGTATACTCGGGAGTAAGTCGGACTTGTTCCAAGTGGGTGTTGGCCTCTGCCAGGGCTGTGCCT
>CAEMYA010000142.1:363434-392695 GCA_903131615.1 Diplodus sargus | reverse complement strand
GATAGACTATGCTCCAGAATGTATAAAGCATTTATGAAATAATTCATTAACGGTATCATTGTAATCCAAACAAATCCGCAAGGCACACCCTTGAACCAAGCAGCAGCCATGTTGAAACTCTCAGGTCAGTCTGATCCTGATCCGCAGAGATACTTCACACACACACATACATACACACACATACACACAGACAGACAGAGATTCCTTGCTTTTATAGAGAGATAATCAAAAAACATACATATTATATACATTCATGTAATAAATATTGAGCTTAGAAGACTGAGAAATTACATATTTCTCTCTCAAAGGACCTGTCTAAAAGACAACAAGAACTATCAGTTCAAAGAGAGAATTACAAAAAGGGAGAGAAATCCAGTTCACCATTCCAGCCTGGGTAATATGTAGCTTTCAATGTATAGATCCAAAATGACTCTCTTTGCAGAAGTTTTTTGAGCCTGTCTCCACCCCTGATTGAGTTTTCAATATGTTCTATACCTGATATCTTTAAAGAATGACAACTGCCATGATTTGAATCTTTATAATGAACAGCCATGGGATATTGGGGATTGCCAGTTCTTATTGCATACTTATGCTCAGCCAATCTTGCCCTCAATTTACGCTTTGTTCTCCCAATATAGAAATAACCACATGGACATTCCAACGTCTATAAACAACGTATGAGGTATTGCAATTGATAAATGAATTTATGTCAAACTTACGACCAGATGTAACGTCAGTAAAGTAGTTGGCATTTATCATATTACTGCAATGATTACAATGTCCACACTTATAGTTGCCTTTTCTAGTGGAGAGCCAGGTTTTTCGTTGTTTAGGGGGGGAGATGGCTTTTAACTAGTTTGTCATTAAGGGTTGGAGCTCTTCTGAAGCTAATGGTTGGAGCGTCTGGGAGAGCTTTTCTTAGAGTACTATCACTTTTAAATATGTCCCTATTTCTTTTGACAATTTGTTTGATTTTGTTTGCTTGATTACTATATTGTGTCACAAAGTATACTTGATTTTAATTTTGTGGATTTTTCTGTTTAGAAATCAACAGTTGTTCTCTAGCCAAGAAGTTACTTGCATGAAGAATACAACAGCAACAAGCCCAAAGGTCCTTTCACAAAATCAAAGATCCCCATTCCAGCACAATATGTCATAGATAAGAGGAAATACAATATTCTTTTGAAAAACACTATAAGGATTTATACACACAGCCCAGGGGCGCTGAACCTTTAGCCATAACTAGCTTTTTTTAGAATAATTAGACCAACTCGAACAAAATTAAATAATGACACAAAAGATGTAAGTACCAGGAGTGGACAGTACCCCGCAGAATGGTACAAATCATATAGAAACTTAAGAACACCATTACTTCTGAAATGTTTCAATTATACTTATAGGGGGGAGATGCCCATCTCAGAGAAGCAAGATATAATATTCGTAATACCCAAAATAGGCAAGGGTAAGACGGAGTGTAGCTCATATAGAACAATATCAATTCTAAACATAGACTATAGATTATATGCTTCAGTAATTGCCAAAAGATTAGAGGAGAACTCCAGACCTAACTGATCCTGACCAAACAGGATTCGTTAAATAGACGGACACTTGAGAGAAACAAAAAAGATAAAACAGAGAAATTGAACAGTTGGACAAAGGATGATCCCATGAATATTTGGTTCAGACAATGCAAAAAGTTAAAATTGGAGAGAAAAAAAAATGCACGAGCACTAAGATGGGTGGCACATGACAGTGACTTCACACCCACAGAGCTGGATGAAAGATAGAAGCAATGGACCTTCAGAGGAGTTACAGCATCCTGCCTCATCAAACAGCTTCCATCAGCTGACAGACTCCTTCAATCTAGAGAGACAGGACTTCTTCAGATTACGCACCACTTCAATGAAAATATGAGAATTTCTCAGGAAAGTGAAACGAATCTGATTTATGTACTGATGGATACAAATCCAATCTGCACAGAAAACTGGTTTCTCTATAAGTAGCTCTCATAGAGGAGGACTGGCATCTGGTGATGTTTTTGAGGTGATAAAAAGCTAATTTCATGATGGATTTTAAGTGTGATTGAAAAGATAGTGTGGAATCAAGCATGACACCCAGGTTGCGGACTTCCATGGATAGGGAGAGCAGCCGTTCACGTCCAGGAGAAGATCTTCAACCCTTTGGAGCAGCGCCTTGGAGGCCACAACCATGAACATTTATTGGTGTTTAGTTTGAGCAGATTTGAAGTCATCCATAGTTTTATATGATGCAGGCAGTTGAGAAGTGACTGTGGGGGTAGCTGGGTGGATGGTTTGGTGCAGAGATCAGCATAGGAATGGAAGTTGAGACCGCGTTTACAAATAATCTGACCAAGCTGGTCAGCTGTTCAACACCTGCCAGTGCCCAACCTACAATCACATCGTTTGTTACAGCATCAAAACCCATCCTTGCAAAGGTGAAACAAATGATGACGGAGAAGTGTGTCAGCTTTTGCTGTAAAGACATTAGGCCTGATCGTAGACATGTGGACAGAGGATTATCGTAAAATAAACTATTTGAAATCACATGCCATTTCACAAGTGGGGATATGGGACTGGTAAATAAAAACCCTGACAATTACAATGTTCCCTTTGGAAGAGGCAAAGACGGGAGAAAATATTAGATGGGAGATACTGAAACTACTGGTGACAAAGTTCGGCCTTGACTCTTCCTCTCTCAGCAAAATTGTATGGGTGACTGATGAGGTCACCCATACAATTATCTTTGAATTAGCTCTGCGGCCATACCAGAGCTTACCAGAGAATGGACTGCATTGAGCATGTTATTAATACAGTACTGCGCCATGTACTCGACATTGCCGAGTTATCCAAAGCCGATGGTGCTCCGGACATAGGAGATACCATTTCTGCTGCTAAATCATCATGAAATCATGGCTGCAGGTGCACCAGATGTGGAGATTCAAGATCCAGAGCTCTTCTGATTCGAACCCACTCCTGCAAAAAGGGTGAATTTTGCAGTGGGGGAAAATGTAAGCCAAGCTGACTGGGAAGATGACGAGGTCACCCGCTACATTGAAACGGCTGTCATGGAAAATGAAATGGATGTTCTTGGCTGGTGGAAGACCCAAAACTTGCAAAATTAGCCAGATCAGTACTATGCATCCCGGCCAGCAGCAGCAGCAGCAGCAGCAGTGAAAGGGTGTTCAGCGCTGCTGGACACACCATTAGTGAGCGCAGGACCGCGCTGAAGCCATCTACAGTGGATTCAATCATTTTCCTCCACAAACATATGTAGCCTAATCTTGGTGAGTAAAGGTTTTTCAATAACTACTAACTTTTTTAATTAATAACTTTTTTTATAACTAAATATTAATAGAATCTTAAATGCAGAATGCCGGATTGTCGAGAGAAGTGGCGAAGCAAAACACGCAGAGCCTTCATCTTAATTTTGTTACTGCCAAATACCCATCTTAATTTAGAATTTATTTTGTTTTCATTTGTTAAGAAAGGCTAATTTGTATAGGCCTGTAAGCCTATTTATAGGCTAACTAAGTGTATGCCTAGGCCTATTTAGAGTGCTGAGATGTTACAATGTTACAGAGGACTTATTTCATTTCTTTGTTCCAACTTCGAAGTGTCCTATAGCCTACGTTCGTCAAGAATAAATTATGTTAAAAAAACGTATACATGACTTGTTCTTGACAAAAGGCAAAAGAGCTGTGTGCGCACATTTGCATAATGTCGGGCTGTAAACAGGCTTGGGCTTTTAAAAAGCTGTCAATCAAAATGCACTCGTCGGCTTGGGCCTAACTTTGAAGGTCCGATTCTGGGTCAAGCTGGTATGGTTGAACAACAGCATCTCTGCGAGCCATAGCGATACATATATGTACATCCACCATACACATTAGCGCATGCTACCGCTAGTGTAAGCGGCATCCTCTCCCTGAGAGGGGCGTGTAGCAGGCAAGGCACGCGTTGGATCGTTTTTAGAGGTTCTGACAAAGGTCCAGTTTGGGTAGCCGCAGGTTTCTGTCTCCTTGCCCTCCGCCTTAGTGGGCACGGTCTCAGCCTGATGGTTTAGGGTTCTGATGACCCAGCTTGTGCTCCAGTGGGTGATGAGAGTCGAGAGATGGATGAGAGGTGAAACGTCAACAATATACTGAAACAAGTCCAGTTGACTATGATACAGAACCTAGATTTACTCTGACCTGGATGACTGAGAGTCTTCATCAATATAGATGTGCACTTTTTTGCCCAAATCAGTAAGATGTATTACTATATTTTGAGTAAATATTACATTAATTATGATGGGGAAATAATTTAATATTGTCGAGTCTTTAGATGAGTGGACAGGAAGTGCTAACATGCTAACATGATAACTGATTTCTGAGTTTTAGGACTACTGAAAGTTAACTGCCAATCAGAACGGAGTATTCAGTCAGACTGGTGTAAGTCATTTATAAAACATCCTCATATGAAACTGAGTGAACAGCTCGTCTGCCAGTGACTCCCAAACCAACATTATGTGAAATGAAAGAATAAGTAATGTAATAAAGCACAACTGAAGACTGAAGCTGCACAGGGACAAATAAATGTCAACACAAAATAAATGCTGTCAGAGGAAAACTTTAATTTTATTCATTTCAAATCCTTCAGTTTGAACATGTTTAAATCATTTCAATACACAACTTCAAACAGAGGACAAAGATCTCCAGTTTCAGCTCTGATCTGACCTCTGATCAGTCTGATGTGTCTTCAAACTGTTGTGTCCACAGCCGTGAACAACAGAGTTTGAAACAGCCTCAGAGAAGGCTTCACGGACGCCTGCAGACAAACAGGGGCAGCGATGAGAAACACCAGAAGAAGAAAACATAACATAAAGGAGCAGTCTGTAGATTAAAGGAGCAGTCTGTAGTTCAAAAGGAGAGTCTGTAGATTAAAGGTTCAGTCTGTAGTTTAAAGGAGCAGTCTGTAGATTAAAGGAGCAGTCTGTAGTTTAAAGGAGCAGTCTGTAGATTAAAGCTTCAGTCCGTAGGTTAAAGGAAGCAGTCTGCTCCTTTAAACTACAGACTGTTCTTTTAATCTACAGTCTGTGGATTAAAGGTTCAGTCTGTAGTTTAAAGGTTCAGTCTGTAGTTTAAAGGAGCAGTCTGTAGTTTAAAGGAGCAGTCTGTAGATTAAAGGTTCAGTCTGTAGATTAAAGGAGCTGTTTTTAGATTAAAGGAAGAGTCTGTAGATAAAAGGAGCAGTCTGTAGATCAAAAGAGCATTACTATTGAATTAGAGAGAAAGATCTTCACTGATGGATTTTAAACAAACTAAATCATCAAACTTTATTTGTTTTCATGACTGAACAACACAATGTAGACTGTTTTACTTTGTTTATATGTGGTGGACCCTGCCAACTTTTCTTGCTTCAAACAGTGATATGTGTGTGTGTGTGTGTGTGTGTGTGTGTGTGTGTGTGTGTGTGTGTGTGTGTGTCTCTGTACGTACCAGACACAGACGTAATACATCTCCACAAACACGTTGGTGGAGCCTCTACAGGATAACCATGAATATTTGAACACACTAGTATTCACGCTGAAATTACAGGATCGCTTGCCATGACAGCTGGAAACAGAGAGGAGATGTGATCAGAAACAGAGGTGGACTGCACATCTGAATGTCTGCTCCTATATTTATCCCATAATCACAATCTTACTGTTGTCCTCAAGTGGACAAAACATAAATCATTTAAAGGATGTTTTCTTACAGCTTCGTCACGGCAGTAGAAAGAGCTGTCCTTGGTCGGCAGGGGTTGTTGTAATTGTAGCCTGGGTATGGTTTTCCCTTGATACATTTTTTCCCCCCGAGCTCGAATGAAACATATGTCAACCTTATCTTCTTGCCATTTCCTGGAGAGGAGAGGAGTGTGAAGTGTCACACAGTGAAGACATTGTTTCATTTGGTTACAAGTTGTATTTCATGGTCAATTCAGTCCAGTTCACTTTGACTGACTGCCTGATGCCTCAGCCAGTGAGCTCCTAACTGTGCTGCCACCAGTGGTACTTTAGCTCCACCCGCTGGTCAGGAAGAGCCTCACTGAAAGTGCACTCTGAACTGGTCTGCAGACCAGAAACTGTCATTTCATTTCACTGTGTTCCACACAGTAGTTATATAAACACATCACAAGAGAAAACAGAGGTTATTCCTTTATATATATGTGATATGTTGACATGAAGTTGGCCTCAAACATGACATGACGTGAACTGGCGTATGATGAGACACAGAGTGAGATACAGTATGTGATCAATAGTCTTTTCTCTTCTTGGACCAGTTGTTGCAGCATGGTTGTGTGACTCATGTGTCCTGTCTGTGCTCATGTATTTGCTTGTTGTTTAGTTGTGTGTCTTTGGTCTGGACTGGAGCTCAGTAATTGTGACTGTCACTAAGACTGACATCATGACTGTTGTTTTAAACTTGTTTCTTGATTTTTGGTTGGACAACAGATGAAAATGAGCCTCTCAGCTAATTGTGGCCCATTTATAATACTCAGTGTCCCAGAGAAATAAACTGGATACACATAACAACTCAGTGAAGTCTTATAACATTTGGAGAGCAATGTGTAAGTCCAAACTCAGGCATCAGAATCAGATCAGTGAATCTCTCATGTTCTGTCTCATTTGTTAAATCTGTACAAAGAATCCCAAAACACTGCTTAATGAGGGATTGTGTCTGAAAGTGAATACATTTTTGTTTCCAGGTTAAAGTTACAATGATGGTGAAGTCAAAGAGACAAACAGACTGTGACACAAGGACAGAAAGACGAGTGTGTGTTGTCTTACTACAGTGGAGCTTAACGGCGTCATCGTGACAGGCTTCCACACGCTTTCCCTCTGTGAAAAAACACACACAGGTCAGACTGCAAGCAGTGACAACATCATCATCATCATCATCATCATCATCACCACCAACATCTCTTTTTTTCTTGAGTCTTGTCCACTTTGTTATTGAATTTATATTGTATTTAGAGTCAAATATATTACATATGTATATGTTTTATGTGTATGTTTATATCATGTATGTATATGTTATATATACATGCTAACTAGCTCGGCCCTCGCCATGTTGAACCTCATGTACATCTATCATGTAGATACATTTATGATAACAGAACATTAATTAAACTAAGGACAACATCAACACCAGCAGTACTTCTATAATTAACACTCATAAATTGATCATTTAACAAAAACTGTAAAAGCACCAGAACAGTGAATAATGTAGATGAGCTCCAGCAGAGTGAGCAGAAAAAAAACTCACCAGCAGCTCCAGAGAAACACCAAGCTGCAGCCAGCACTGAAACACAACACAACACTGTAACACAACACCAGCACTGAAACACAACACAACACTGTAACACAACACCAGCACTGTAACACAACACAACACTGTAACACAACACCAGCACTGTAACACAACACAACACTGTAACACAACACCAGCACTGTAACACAACACAACACTGTAATACAACACCAGCACTGTAACACAACACCAACACCGTAACACAACACCAGCACCGTAACACAACACCAACACCGTAACACAACACCAACACTGTAACACAACACCAACACCGTAACACAACACCAACACTGTAACACAACACCAACACCGTAACACAACACAACACCGTAACACAACACCAACACCGTAACACAACACCAGCACCGTAACACAACACCAACACCGTAACACAACACCAGCACCATAACACAACACAACACTGTAACACAACACCAGCTCATCTGAGTCACTGCAACTTTATCACTTTCACACTGCTGACTGCTGCGACTCACAAACTGACAATAAGACAATATCTGAGGCCAAATTAATCTGAAGAAGGTGGTTTTCTTCGGACATGACAGCTGGCATCGAGTCATGGAGGCAAATTAAAAAAAATATAAACAAGAAAATAAAATCATCAGTTGTCTTTAATTGGAAATAAAAGCTGGTGTGAAGGTGTGAAGGTGTCTGGACCCTGTGAGGGTTCAGAACATCATCACCTGGGATCAGTTCACCTTCAGCACCAACATTATTATTTGAAAAGACAACATACGTGTAGGAAGAAAGTCAGTGACACATATGGAGTCATGGAGAGTAACTAAGTACATTTACTCAGTCAGTCAGTGAGTACTGGACTGTATAAATGTGCTCCACTACATCTGAGAGGATACTCACAGCCGAGGATGATGAGGCTCAGTCGGACCATGTTTGCTTGTCTCAGCTTCTCTTCTGTCTTCACCTGCAGACCGTCTGATGCTGAGAGTGTCTCTACGACAGGTATTTATGCATCTCCCCTCGCAGCACACATGTTGACGCCTGTCCGCCGGCGGCAAAGACAAACAGGACCTGGTGATGTGACCAACGTGTAAATCCCCTTTAGAGCTGCAGGGCAGAAGCTGTTATCCAACATGTGCTGGATCTGAAGGTTTTCTCACTCATTCTACACGACTGGTCATATACAAGGTCTCAAAGGAGAAATCTTTGTGTCAGATTAAAAACAGACCAGTGATCTTTGTATCTATCCTTCATTTAGACCAGGCGAGTCATTAAGAACAAGTCCTGAAGCGAACGAGCAGCAGTACCAGGTGTGGGTGACAGGGTCCAACCCATGTGGCTTCTTCTGGGCCCATAACCGATTATTAGAAACCAAGCAGGCTGAAAACTGGTATTTGGGACTGATAACCATTCTCAGTAAAGATGAAACTCATTGTGTCAAAATATTGAACAACCAGCGACAAAATGAGCCAAATTATAATTCACTGAAGTTCTGTTCTGAAGTACAACTGGGAGGAACTTTACTTGAGTACTTCAATGTTCGGCTACTTTATATTTCCACTCCAATAAATCTATTCAAAACATGTAGTTATTAGTTGCTTTACAGATTCAGATTACTCAGTGTTTATAGGGTATTAATAGGGAATTGTCTTACGGCAAAGTCTCAGCTCAGCTTGCCATTTTCTTCCACTTCAAAGTAAAAATATTCCTGAGGTCAGACTACTGACTGAACCTTCATCGCCCTGAATATTACAGAGGAAGAGAACAGGAGGATTTTCTTTATACAAGTTCCAGTTGGTTTGAATCCACTGAACTCTGTTTAACTGGAAACATTTCTTGTCTCTTACAAAGGCGACACATACAGTACTGAAACAGGACGAACATCGTGTTGCGCTACGTGTCGTGTTTTAACTCGTCTAACGTGTATTTACATGGAGCTGTTGACATATGTTAAGAATTGTAATGTTTTTCAGGAGACAGAGCTTCAGTCAACAGGCCGACTGCTGGAAGCTGTTTGAACATTTACATGTCATCATATTTGTTCAATAGGTGCTCAGGGCTGATGTCGGCCTCCAGTTAACTTGTCTTCTTGTATTTCTTAATGCTAGTGAAAGTCTCACTGTCTCCAGATTGTTGGACTGTATAAAAAGCTGCAGCTGTTTCACAAACTACACCTGAGAAGGACGACAGCAGAAATATTGAAAAAAAGATATGAATTGCTGCTTCAACAGCTTCCAGGTCGTGTGACCCCTTGAATCAAACTCAGTCCTGGTTGGATGAGACACACCTCTTTTTATTGGACTCCAGTTCCTCCTGATCACAAACGATACATTTGTAGACTACCAGCTCAGTGGACGGGGCTCACACCGGCTCAGCTCACATTACACAAATAAAAGTGTTATTATTAAAGACATGAGGGGTTATAATTCAATAAACAGAGCTGTGTCTCAGTCAACAAGAACACTTTTGTAGCATTTTGAGTGATCTGGAAGCTTATGAGAGAAAAATGCTGACTAAGTAACAAATATTCATATAACATATGACAAACTCTAAAATCCATAACAAAGACGTGTGTCCTAATTATCCAGAGCAGTGAAACGACCCAGCATTGATCTGGAATCTCTGGGTCACATGACCTGCTATAATCTGATAAACCATATTAATAATATTTATGGACAGGCCCTCAGTGGAACCTCTGTGTTCTGTAGGTGATCTAACTGTCCTCTTACTGCCAACACCAATGCAGTTGGATCTGGACTCTCACTTCACCACTGTCCCAAGATGTTGTGAGCGACAGCTGCATGTTCGTTCTGGCTTCAGCTACAGTCAGTCATCCTCCAACATTTGCACAGCGGACCAGAGATATGTTGGACTTTATGAAGCTGGAGAAGATGAGACACAATGTTCGGGACTCAGCTGAAAGGTTGACATTGATATGACGAGCTGTCCTCAGCCAGACTGATGCTGAAGGCTCTGATAACTTGATGTTGGACCAGACTCCACTCAGCTCTGCTCTGCTGCTAGTTTTGGTGCATGTCAGTGACCCAGAGAGCAGCTCTCACTACTTCAGGCCCCTGTAACACTGAGTATAGATCATCAGTCATTAGAATTCATTGTTTTTGTTTTTTTTACGTGTGTGTATATATATCTTTGTGTGTATGTGTAAATGTGTAGGCAGGTGTAATTATTTGTGTTAGTGTGTATATGTACACATGTGCATGTATTATTATTATTATTATTAGTTATGTGATATTTGATTAATGAGTGTTGGACAGTATCTGTATATTTGTTTCTTTATCTTTCCTTGTGCACCGTTTTCCTCTAAATGTTATCGTGGGTGGAGGATGTTAATAAGTTCAGACAGGTTCATGCAACCATTTGTTAACTGTTGTAATCAAATATAGAATAAAGGTGTAGTGACTGTCAGCAGCATCCTGTCCTGCTGTGTGTCATGTCACACCTGGAGGCTGTTTAATGTCACCTGGAGCTGTTGACATATGTTAGGAATTTGAATGTTTCCTCTGTTTGTTATATTCCAGGAGACAAAGATCAGTCAACAGGCCGACTGCTGGAAGCTGTTTGACCTGAGAACAACCACTCATCATTTTACACGTCATCATATTGTCATCATATATGTTCAGTCGGCTTTAAGGCCTAATGTGAGAGCCTTCTATAACATTACAAACTGTTATTTTGCCTGATATTGATTCATTTGCAGTCATCCCTGTTACTCGACACCTTGTTATTTCGAGTTCTTGACTTCTTCATTTCCAATATTCCTTAATGTTAATGTGAATGTGAATGTCTGAACCACTTCAGCTCCACTTTAGACTCTTTGGACTTCTTTGGGCGTATTTTTCACTTTCATGCCAACTTATCTTCTTTCCTTCACTCTCATCCTCTTTATCCCTCTCTGCTTGTTGCTTGTTTTCCTCCTGAAGACAGTCCAGAGGTTTGGACGTCTTTTAGAGGTTCTGACAAAGGTCCAGTTTGGGTAGCCACAGGTTTCTCTCTCCTTGCCCTCTGACTTAGTGAGCACGGTCTCAGCCTGATGGTTTAGGGTTCTGATGACCCAGCTTGTGCTCCAGTAGGTGATGAGAGTCTAACAACAGTGTTGATCTGTGTGTAGGTTCTCTGTACACCTCCGTGTTGAGTCTTCTGTCTTCTTCAGTGTGTACTGCTCAGTCCAGGAAGGGCAGACTGTCTCCTCTGACATCTTCCACTGTGAACTCTATGTTACTGTCCTCAGCATCTGTATGTTCTGTGAAGGCTTCCACATGCCTGATCCAGTGTCTAGGAGCAGGTCCTGTGAAGGTCATCAGGCTCTGCTCTAAACTTCTACCATGTAGAGGTTGGACACTTGTGCACACCGGTGAGCCCAGGGCCCAGCTGTGCTTCTGTCCGTAGTAACCTTCACTGGACTGGAAGTAGGTGGCCGTCAGACAGAGGTCCAGTAAGGCACAAATGTGGTCTGGGATGAAGTCTCAAGTCATTGTTTGGTCTAGGTCCAGTGTTGCGTCTCTCACCTTGTTGGTGAGTTTTTATGTCATGTTGAATGTAACCAGATAAAAGCCTCTTGGATAAGAGGTGAACCGTCAACAACAAACTGAAACAAGTCCAGTTGACTATGATACAGAACCTAGATTTACCCCGACAGCGGTGAGCCCAGGGCCCAGCTGTGCTTCTGTCTGTAGAAACCTTCACTGGCCTGGAAGTAGGCGGTTTCTAAGAGTCGATGACAAGAACAACGAACATTTTCAACCAATCACTGGTGTTGTCAGCTCTGCTTGGACTGATGAAGTTTGAGTTAACACAGCTGCTGTAGTTTGTCAAATTTAAAGACTCAGGATTCTGTAAAATAAAGGATTACATTTTCTTTGATTTCGTCAACGAGACTTCATACAAACGTATTTTATGAACTAAAGAGTTTTGATTTTTATTCTGTGGATGCAGCATAAAAAAGGATTCTAATTTTGTTTTTGAAACATCGCTTGTTAAAAAAAAATGTTTTACTTTGTAAATAATGAAGTAAGCTGCAGCCTCAAATACATTGATTACAGAAATAAAATCAGTACAATGAAAATTTGCAATTTGTTCAACTTTATTGAGAAAAAAACATCACAGAGCTATTAGTTGATCAATCAGCCATTGAGAGCTTTGAGTTTCATCTTCAGTGCAAAAAGAGGAGAACAGTGTTGTGGATGATGGATGAACTAACGGCTCTCTCGTCTAAAAACAAAAAACATCAAGAACAGAATAAAACCAAAACACCTTCTTTTTTTCTTTTTTCTCAGCAGCACATGAACCAATCACTGACATGCATTAAATTATTATGTTCTTCAGTCTTTCACTGTAACAGTTGTCTCTTCAGTCGGGTGTTGCAGTTGGCACATTCACAGCTCACAGTCCTCAGCCCTTCTTCGCCTTATTTATTCAGTTTAGGAAGCAGAAAAAGGGCAAATCAACAATTTAAAAAGCTTTTTAAGTCGACGAAGGGAACGAAAAGAAACGTGAACAAATTGCCGTTATTGGCTGATGAGGAGGGGGTGTGGCCACATGAGAAAATCAAACAGTTTGTTCCAGCAGTGAGAAGATAAAGATTATCACATGGCGTATTTCTGAGTCCAGTCCTGAGCTGTCTTGTTGTACCTGCAGGCAGAAACACACAGGTGAGATAGTGAGCAGGTGACACAGAGCAGGACGATGCCATGCACGCACACAATAATACAAAACTGCTGCAGTCACAAACATCATCCAAACCCAGCAACTGGTTTTATTTCTTTTTGTCCACTAAACTGTTGACACAGCAGCTGTGGCTGCAGAATGTGAGAATCACCACAGTAACCGCTAACTGCTGCTCACTGTAAGCTAGATAGCTCAGCTAGCAGTCTGAACAGGGCGCTTGCAGGACCAGGCATGTGCTGTGTTTATACTGCTAGCACAGGAGCTTTAGAGCGGGATGGGCTAACTGGTGAGTGTGCTTAACAAGCTTTGCAATACTGAGACGTCATACAATTAAAGAACAAAATTCTGACATATTGCATCTTTATATGATACAATAAACATATATACAGATTGACTGCATCATTCTCAACTTTCTGGTTCTGGAGCTTCCGACCGGATGACTGAGTTCTTCAATATCAGTCAACATGAACAGGAAGTCGTGAGGATCATTGAACAACAAGCGAGTAACAACCATTTCAACCAGAACCTGAAGGGCAGTGGGGTAAAGTAACCTTTACAGTACTTTTACACGAGTATTTCCATCTTCTTTAACTCACAATCTTTATTTCAATTAAGACATACTGCACTACCTCTCCTTCATTCATCCCACAGCTTTAGTTACTTTATCTTTTTATAAACGGAGCAAATATTTTTGTATATAAACTTTCAAAGAATTGTAGACTATTGATTTAATAACGTAACAGTATAGTGCTGTGCGATACTACGATATATAATCATAGAGCGATATAAAAATGTCTACCATAGGATATAACCCTCTCTTGTTTATATTGTAATTTTAACGTGTAGGCTACTTGATTAGCACTGTTGCTACACTAACGCTAACATACACTACTGTTGTGATTTAATATGCCTTGTAAAGCACAACTCAACGTCGGAATGACCGTTGGATATCAACATTTTGAGTTCAAAACAAGTTTACTGTATGAAGGCGAATGTAACTGCAGCAACACTACTGCTTTGTGGCAGCATTTTTACGTCACCTGCAAGGACTCGTTTATGGCACCTGTTGCTCGGGAGTAAACAGAGGCCAAGCAGCATGGCGGAGACAGAGGAGAGCGCAATGGAAGATGAAAATGATGTTACTAGTAACGTTACATCAAACGTGGATACAGAAGCAGAACCCCAAGAAGATTTGTGCCGAAAAGGGGGAACTGAAATTCCATCATTTGGTATTGGTTTGGGTTTAAAAAGTCAGACACCGACCAGACAAGGGTAATCTGCAAAACATGCCACCAGCAAGTTGTTACTAGCGACTCGAACACGTCTTATCTTTTCTGCCACTTAAAGACACGCCAGGATATATGTCGTTATCTGAATGTAAAATTAGCTTTATCAGGATATGAAATTTTGTCCATATCGCACAGCATAAGAACAGTATTAAAAGTGGTTAAAATTAGCAGCATTTTGAGAAGCTACAATCTAAAATGCTGCTCCATACCGTAAAAGATAATCAATACATTTGGCTGCTGAAATATCTGTCCTTCTTACTTTGAAGTACTGCCTGCTACAATCAATTTAAATCTAAATCTAGATGAGTTTAGATCCGAGTACTTTTTTTAAAATCACTGCTGAAGAGCAGCACAAAGCTGTGATCGTATATTGATGATTAACTTCACAGAAAAGCACCAATTTTATGTTCACTCGTCTGAGCAACTTTGGAGACAAAACTCCAGACATGGAGTGAGACGTGTGTATTATTTGAATATGAAATATAGAAAAATAAATGTATGTTTTGTTTCGCTCACTGAACCAGATGCCCAACAAGTTTAGGCTGATATCTCTTCTTGTTTCATGCAGATAAATACCAGCCGACATTAAAACGATTAATTCAAAGGAGGCAGAGACGCTGGATTAACAGAACACATCACTGTTTTCATGTTTTAGCTCATCGTTCATTCTTGCTCAACATTTTCATCCACCAGGTTAGATAATCATCATCTCACTCTCTCCACACAGGGTCAGATGTTTCTGCTGCAGTGTGGAACATTAACCTCCTCGGTGATTCAAATTTGTGCTTCAGCAGGAACATAACTCAAATTTTTATTCAAATAGCTAAAACATGAAAGATCAGCGGTCAAGGTCAGACTCTTCAGATTTGGAGCCATGCTTTGTATCGATGTGCTTCAGGCACAATTTGACTTCAGAGACACAAGAGTCCACCCAGGTGAGTCACTCTGCTCCAATCAGGCGGCAGCTCAGCTCTTACCCTCACAGCATGGCATACTTCTCTGTCCACTCCCTGGCTAGTCTGTTATACCTGAGACCAATGAGCAGGACTGGTTAAAGACCTTAAACAGGTGCTACTGAAGCTCTAAGGTTTCTGTCTCCCTCCAGAGAAACGCCATGAAAACACAAAACATCACATACACAGCTGCATCAGAGCCTCGGCCTGCATCAGAGTGACTACATGTCGTCCAGCTGAACTCTTCGTCCTTTATCTACTTCAAATATTTTTCTACAAAACTCTTTGAATAAATCTACATTTTCGACAAGTTCTCCTCTCTGCTGTCGGCTCATCATGTGTTTACTGTAAGTCATCAGATTTATCAACTGACTGTCTGTTCCTGATGTTTTGTAAACAAAATTGATAAATAAAAGGATATTTAAAAAGGTTCAATAAATGAAAGCCTGTAAAAACAACCAGCTGTTTAGAGTTTATTGGTTTGTTTCTTACTAACAGAACTTGTACTTTTAAACAAGCTTTATTGAGAAAAGTTAATTTATTTATATATTACAGTAAACATGAGTTAAGAAAAGAACAAACAATATCATAATTAAACTTTTGGGTCTGCCATTTGAAATGTCTAAAAAAATCAGATAGTTTTTTGCCAATTTATAATTTGAGTCCTCAAATACCTGTTTAAAAAGAAAAATCCTGTCATCTTATGGATATAAGAATGTGCTAAGATATTGATCATGTTAATTTAGTGAAATGGTTTCAAGATAAGTTATCTCCCTCTCTTAGTGTGACATCTATATCTAATATTTCTGAAAGCTTCTGTAAATGAAACCAAACAGAAGTTCATGTGAAAACCTTCTACAAACACACACAATCGTTTCCCCTCTCAAACACAAAATGCTTCTTAAGCAGTCGAACCTCTGTGAGTATATTTGGTAACAGCAGATGTGAGCTCAGCTTGTTGTAGGTTCTGATTGGACTGGTATAAACTCACCTAACAGGGTCTGTTTTGTAGATGCGGGCGATCTCTGGCACTAACGGGTCGTCAGGATTCGGGTCACATAACAGAGAACAAATGGACAAAAGGACTGTGGAGAGAAAACACAGAACATCAGCAACATCTGAAAGGAGTTTCACAGCTTAACTGAGTCGACGGTCACAGAGCACCTCCGTCGAGCTGAAAACAGCCCGCTACACTCTGACCGTATCATTTTAACTGTCAGTATGAATTTAACACTGCACCTTCTAAAGCAGGGGTACCCAATATGTCGACCCACACTACCTTTGTGATCTACTGGTCGATTGTGTGACATGGCAGGAAAATGAACGAATGAATCCTGATTGACGTACAGGACGGTCAGCCTGAGATCTCTTCTTGTATGGGTCACGTGTAACGGGTAACCATGCATGCACAAACGCGCTTGCTACTGCAAAACACAAGCGAGCAAAGTGACCTGGTTAGTGGCTTAAACTTAAGAAGGGATATAAAAAACAAGTCGAAGGAGGACTTTTTTTGTCCCCCACCGTCTTTTTTGAAGTGCATTTGTTTGATCTGTCAAACTACATCGCTATTCCAAAGGGGAATGTTGAGAGGCAGTTACGAACTGTTCATAAAAAGTACAACACTAACTTCCCTCTGAAAAGCAAGCTGAGAAAGAGAAAGGTAAGTGAACTAAAATCAGTTAAACAACAGTCGTTTTTCCACACATTGGAATTCACAAGCAAAGGCCGAAATCGATGCATCGTTATGGGTGAGTCACTCATTAAGCATAAGAAGTCCTTCCCAGATGGAGAGAGGATAAAAGAGGCCTGCATTGAGGCAGCTGACTCCTTGTTTCAGGATTTTAAAAACAAACCAGAAACAGGGCATGTGAGCGGAGCGGAGCACGGAGCAGAGTGCGGAGCACGGAGCAGAGTGCGGAGCACGGAGCAGAGTGCGGAGCGAGCGGGGAATGGAGCGTGCAAAATATAGTCGGAGCGCAGAGCGGGTTTAAATCCAAAGGCCAGAGCGATGGTTCTGTTTCGCTCCAGCTTCGTTCCGATACCGCTCTCCACGAGTCTAGGACATGCACAAGTCCAGACTCACGTGTGCCTTCAAGGGTTAGCCTACATCAGAGGTCATTTGTTGAGAGATGAGTTTGTAAAATATTTCGAAAAGCAAGCAGACAGGTCATACTAATTGCTCCCTCTTTTAAGTTTCAGTGAGCATGGAGTGATTTCACCGGAGCAGAATGAAATTTTAGGCGAGCGGTCTTTGAGCGGAGCCGTCTGGTATAACTTGGAGCGAGGGAGTGATGGAGCGAAGACCCACGTAAGCGGGGAGCGAAAATTCTCGCCCCTCAGCTCCGCTCACATCCTCTGTTAAAGAGTTAAAGTCAGACAGCTGTTCACATAAGTGAAGTTCTTACCTTTAGAGATAGTTAATGCTGGAGACCACTGTGATCTCAATATATCCAAGCAGATGCTGCCGTTACTGTTAATATTTGGGTGATAAATTCTTGTTGTGAAGGCGACCTGAAGGAAGAGGGAGCAGGAGAAACAGATCAGAACAGCTTCCAGTGTTTCTTGGTCATTTTGGTTTCATCTCTGTTTCATTTTAACACTTCACATGGTAATCATTACAAGATGTACAGAAGAACAACACAACTGTCTCTTTCTTCACTGACTGCATTGTGTTGTATGTTGTGTATCGTGGTGTTTCGAGCAGCTCCAGTTTGTGGAGGTGTTTACTGACCTTGGGTGGTTTGAAGGGATAATCTGTGGGGAAATGAATAGTGAGGAAAAACACACCGCCTTGATAGGGACTGTCAGGCTGCAACAGAGAACACACACAGGTTGCACACTTATGCCGTTAGACACAAGCTCTCCTCACTACGGTCAACATGCAACTCATATTAGCAGTGTTCAGTTTGATACTTACAGGGCCCATAATAGTAGCTTGCCAATGAAACACTGGAGAAAAGAAAGGAGCACGGTTAATAAAGAATATCTACTGTGTGTCATATGAACACATGATGTGTAAAATGTGTCTTACTGTCTTCTCCAACAGGTCCAGCAGAGCACTGAGCTGGAGGATCTCTGGACAGATCAGTTAGCTCCTGAAAACAAGACCGAAATCTTAAATCAGTTGGATGTTAAGGTTTCTAACATTGTGTTATCTGGAAAATAAGACACATTCGTCACATTAACATTCACACTAGAGAATCTGTTGATCTGTAAGAGGATCTATGGTGGCTCTGATCAGTCTGAACATTGTGTTCACGTCTGTTTCCTATTTGGTCCAAGTTATTTTACACTCATCTGTCTTGAACCAATGAAATCCCTGATAGAACATGCTTCTTGTTTGTCTGTGGTTTTTTAGTGTCACAGACACAAACACACACAGACACACTCTGAGCAACACGTTGGACTAGATGTGTACAACCCTGATGAACCCAATAACACTGGTGTGGTTCTCATGTGTTCGACTTCAAGACGACAAAACAATCAAGTACCACTGAAGGCTTCTCTGAATGTTTTAGTTCAGATTCAGGGGCTCTGGGATTTGTTAAAGGTTACAAGACCATACATGTTAATTAATGAATAATCAATGGACCAAAGCTGCGTGTACACAGCAGGGACTTTCCTAAAAGATGAGGAACCTTCAGAGGAACCCTGCTTTCACCATTTTTATCCTCAAACACTTACCTGTTCCTGCCTGTTGATGTCAGGATGAGCTTTTTAACAGTCTTCTTTATCATTTTATTACAAAACATATATATTTTTTTTTTAACTGCTGGTCAGAATTCGAGTAGCAACTACCAATTATCTTTATTGTCAATTGATCTGCCAAATCACACAAAAATTGAAAAATGCAGATCATTTTTTCCCCAGAGTCCAAAGTGACATCTTCAAATGTTCCCTTTTATCCAACTAAAAGAACTCAAAGACTCATCATCTACTGAATGACAAAGAAAAGCAGTTTGGCTGAAACAATTTATTGATTATCAAAATAGTTGGCCACTAATTCTCTTTCAATTAACTAAAAGATTTATTGACTAACTGTTGCAACTCAAGCTAGAATCATCAAGTAATCTCATGACCAGAAGATTTTAGAGGAGATTGATCTGCTTTGCTTTCACACCTCAAATAAAACCCACCAGAATTCAACAAGGATTGGATCCTTTTCAAGACATCTTGCCCTGGTTCGTTAGTCGACATTAATTGATTGACACAGCAGAGTTAACCTGAACCAAAATCAAACTGATCTCATGTAGAGTTGTTCCGATTCTGAAACCAGTATCGGAAATGCCTCCGATACTGCCGGAAATGCTGGCATCGGTATTGGCGAGTACTGGAGTCCAGGCACCAATCCGATACCACGTAATTTATTAGAAACAGGAATTTATTTACCGGCTATGAGTATTGGCATCAACCAGAGGACGAGAAGTTTATACACGCAACTCTGTTTACTTTCGATACTAAACGAACACAGACTATTTCCACGGACATTTGTAGCTCCGACGTGTGCCCCATGTCTTTGCTAGGTTTAACATCACACTGGGTGATTTCTAAGTAATTTAAATGCCTTTTTTATTTTACAATATTGTGGCTGCACTTTAAATTATCTTTTTTTTTTATTTAGTTAAGTTGCTGTTGCACTACTGTTTTATACTGTTCTATTTAAAAATGAATTTAAAAAAAAATGGCTTCCATCTACTGTATTCATTCAGTGTGAGAAAGGGTTTAACCTGAGCCAGGCCTCACCACAATGATAATCATATCACAGTCATGCAGGCATAGTATGATGTTTTTTTTTTTTCATATCACACTGGTATCTGTATCGACCGATTCCCACAGCACAAGCATCGGAATTGGTATCGGGAGGGAAAAAAATGGTATCGGAACATCTCTAATCTCATGTTAAACCATCTTCATGACATCCACGTTCTCCTGCAGCATGTTGAGCCAATTTCACAGAAAGTCACTGTTTTATCATCTAAAACACAAAGACATCCATCTTAATATCTTTGTAGGGGAAGAGAAACAGCAGAATGTCTGATGTTGACGATGGGAGAATATATTGCTTATTTTTAGACTTGATAGCTTTAGTTTTATGATCGATCGAACATTTGTCATTTATCTAACAGGATCTCCAGCCGTCTCAGATCAGCTGCCCTACATTACAACACACACATTTATTTTGAAGGCTGAACTTTAGCAGCTCACGCATGAAGCCCTCTCTCTCTGTGCCATGTGAAGGCAGCATTAGAAACAAACTGAGACACACAGGCTTTATTGATGTGTAAGCAGCAGCTCTATTTTTACTGTGCGGACAGAGGAGTCGGAGGCCAGATCAGGAGAAAACACACGGCTGCTTATAGGACGACCGCTTTGGATTTCCAGCCTGCGGGTCTCCCTCAAGCCAAACCGTGTGTGTGTGTGTGTGTGTGTGTGTGTGTGTTGGTATGTGACATACGGGCTCACACACAGCTCAGCTTTCAGGTCTGACTAAGGAGAGAAAACGTTCAGGAATTCAGACACCGACTGTGACAGAGGCAGCTGGGAGAGAAGATATTACACGTACACACAATATTATGGTTATTAATCAAATATTTCACTGGTTCTATTGATCTCTTCTACAAATATAAAGTCGTGTTTCGCTACATACGTTGCCTGGAAAACCCTCTCAGACACTGGTTCCTCTTTCAATCTCTCACTGTCTACAACAGAGTTTTTCTTAATGATTGTAAGTGTATAATGATTGATTTATAAAATATCAAGAACACGATCTGCCTGATTCTTTTCACCTACACGAGTTCCTGTTGTTCAAATATAAAAAAGGGAAGTTAAATTGGATTTTTAGACACTGAAACACCGGAAGTGAAAAAGATAATAAAATGACCTTTGTGATAATTTATTAACATTGGGTTTTACTCAATTTTGTTTGATCAGCATCATCTTGAAAAAGCACATCAGACTGCTTCCTGAACAGATTTAAACTAAAACTGAGTAGTTATAGTCTTTACATTGTTGTTTATTATTTAAATTTACATGAATCTGACTTATTTTACAGCACAGTTTTTAACAGGAGGGTAAACATTTGGGGTGTCATGATTCTCCAAATCCTCGATTCGACTACATTTTCGATTCTAAGGTCACGATTCGATTCGATTCTCGATTTTTAGATTTACTTTTTTTAAAGCACAGGTTGCTATGCCATTTTTAGACTAGACTTTTATGCAATATAATTTCTGACATGTGTTCGCAATGTACCACACCACATTGTAAAGTTTAAAATATTTATTGACAACATAATGTAACGATAACATATCTTCAGTCAATTGAAAACTTAAACAAAATAACCTGACACCTAGTTTCTGCAGAGCTTGCAAACTGTGGCTTTTTTGTCGACAACGCAAATATTGACTTCAGTGAAAGAGGAGGGGGTTCAAGTTCTGTCGATGGGTCTCCTGCATCTGCAGCTGCCATTGTTGAAGAGTGGCGTAGCCCCTTTCAGGGATAGGACAGTGCGTCAGGTGTGTGTGCATCAGGTGTGAGTGGGCGAGCGAGAGTGAGGGAGCGTGTGTACGTGCGGACAGTGAATGAATGAGAGAGGAAGGAGAAGCGAAAGCAGTAGCAGCAGTAGCGACAGCAATAAAGTGTACAATATAGTCTGCAGTTTGCTGTGAATAAAGGTGACGGCTCCTCCAGATACAGCAAAGCTCCCTGGTATTATTTCCCGACCAACTTAACACATGAAAGGGGTTCACTCCGAAGGTAAACACAAACTTCGGCCCTGGAGGAAATCATCTCCCCTGTGCTTCCCGACCACGGTCCGAGAGCCGAACAGGGATGGTGTAACACCATGCTATTGTTTGGCTGGCTGTTGCTAGCTACTGGCTTAGCTAGCAGCTAAGTTAGAGGAGGTTGACTCGCAGCACTTCAACACTTGTGTGTTTTTTTCCCGATCGGCAGGCCGACCGGACGTGACATGGGGGCGTGACAGCATCTACCATCCCATTTTTAAATTTTAAGTTCGAGATTGTGAATTAATTTCCATCGATTTCGATTTAAAATCGAAATCGTGACACCCCTAGTAAACATACTCATCTTTCCTTCCTCTCAACACAGGGACTGTTGGACTACACACCACTAATGACTTCAGAACTCACTGACATCAAATTCTATTTTATTGTTATCGTGTGAGAAACACCAAATGGCATCTTGTGACTCGGAAATGGTTCAGAAACACTGTTCAAACTGAGATAAGACAGACCTTTATTCATCCTGAAGGAAATTCTTGTGCAGCCGTTTCAGTGCAAATATAATAAAAATGTGCAAATTATTTCAATAAAATTAAATAACAGCTCGTGGTGGCAATGGTGATTTTGTGTTTTATTTGGCTCTGCTGGGTCTGTGCTGATGCAACAGTGCTGACGATAGCCGTGATATTAAAAACAGAAGTACTGATGTAGTGTTATTAATACACATGATAATATGTATGATTAATCCAGTTGTAAATCTTTTATCAGTTCATCTGTTTCCTTTTCACTATTCATGAAGTGCATTTGATCTTTTTGTACAGTTGTGGTTTTATTTGACAAAAAACGAGACAAAATACAGCAAACTAAGATAATAATTCTTTGTTTTAAATTTTCTATAGATATCAGGATAATATCGTCACTGAGATTTCATGACAATCTGATATCATAACAGATGTAGTCTGTACAAAACAGTCATGTTCTCTCATGACTGGAGAATAAGAGTTTTAGTTCAGCACAACCTCAGTTCTTCTTCAATAAACATGTTCAGGTCTCATATTTTACCAATAGAAAAACTCTTGCAGCTCGAGTGATTTCAATCTTGCACATTGCCATATATCGACAACCTTAAGAATATTTGGTCAGACTAACTGAACTGATTGTAATCAATTGTTGTCAACCGTCTTGTTTTGTCCGCAACTCAGCAGATCTTCAGTTTACTGTCACAGAGGAGGAAAGAAACAGGAACATATCCACATGTTTTTAAGAGATTATCAAAATAGTGTGTGATTAATTTTATAGCTGACAATTAATCGACACAATGTATCAATTTAAACACAGTGGAAATGAAACACACAAGAATTAATGAATTGTTGATCAGATTTTTAATCTTGTTTGACTGTTACTCACATAAAATAAATATTGCCCCATGTAACACATAACCTAGGGGGTCGTCTTACATATTATGTGGAGCGTTTTCTGTGAGGAAAATATCATATGGACTTCACAGCAATGTAAAGGACTGCTTTAAATTAGGTCCCCAGTTGACATGCAGGTGTGACCACAATCAACCGCTGTGTGAATCTTTTGTACATTGTGATATAATTTTAATTTTATTGAGTGTAAACCTGAAGGACAGATCTCAGGGTGAGAACAGCTGAAACTGACAACCGAAGGCTGAATGTGGACAAAACAGAAGCTGGTGTCACTAAAATAACTGCAGATTAAACTGTTATTTTACTGGATATGAACAGAAGTAAATGAGAGAATATCTGAGTCAAAGGCCTGACACTGAAGCTACAGCTAACATCAGCTCAGTAAACTGAACCATTGTTTCATATGAAACCTTACAGACCGCCGCGGGGGGCTCCGTCTAAACCCGGCCTCAACGAACACCGACACACGTGAACACAACACAGAAAATACCTGAACACGTCCCCCCGAAGCCTGAACCAAACCCCGGCAACGATCTGACCGTTTAAACCAAATGTTGTTTCATCGGCAGCTGTCTCACTGAGAACGAGCTAAAGCTGCTAGCTAGCTGAGAGTTAACGGCACAAACATCATCTGAAAACGACCAACGTCAGTCTGTGGTTATAGTTAAATATAATAATAAGGAGGTTCGTTACCTTGGAAATTCGTTTTAAAGCCATTGTGTCTGCGTGAAGGGACCAGCTGTCGAGGAGAAGGTGGAGGAAGAGGAGGAGGAGAAGGAGGAGGGCAGGCCAGCTAGGTGCCGCTAACTAACTAGCATCTAGGACTTTGCTAGCTTTTGTGGCTGGCTTCAGGCGCTAAGCTAAGCTAGCTGTGCTACACATACGCCGGGTAAACTACAAACTGTTAAATTATAAATCTTGACTTTTTCACCGAATAAAGCTCAGTGTGGAGACTGACTCCACCGCACGTCAGCCCCGGCTTCAGGCTGACACTCGAATAATGGACCGGACCGACCGCAGAGGCTCAAAATGTCTTCCGTTACCCACAGAGCACAGCTGTCAGAGGACCGGGAGCAGGAGGTCTCACTCTGACTCAATTTCAAGGCACTACAAAAACTACACCCAACAACATGGCCGTCGACATAAGAACGGTTCATGGGGTGGAATAAAAGCAAGAGTCAAAACATTTTGTAGATTAAAATCATCAAGAAGAAAACACTTTAATAGATTCAGTTGTAACATTTAATCACTAAATTAGTTCTAGCTCTAACTTGTACCCCTAATTATATCATGTTTATCTTAATTTTACGGGATGATTCAAGACATGTTAAGTATTTCTTTTTACAACGTGTGGCTGTATTCTCATTTTCTCGATTGTATGCAAAAAGTACAGATTTATTTGTAATGTTAAGATTTTGTTAAAAAAAAAACGCATAATATGTTGACGTCACGTCATTTATTTCTAAAATATTTTGTCTTAACCCTTATGTTGTGTTCCAGTCAAATCTGACCGATTTAAACGTTTTATCACTGAAAAATTTACTTAATTTGATCAGACTGACCTAGTCCATGACTTTGTCCACAAAGAGGACTTCAACACACAAAATAAATAGTATTTATATGATTACAATTTTGTGTATTTTATTCAACTTTTGTAGGCTACACTCTTGGTGTTCCCGGTCAAAAATGACCAGTCTTTAGAAATGAATGGGGGAGACTACAATTAGTGTAAAAAACTGATCTCTGGTACATCCTCATTTGTCATATGGACACACACACACACACACACACACACACACACACACACACCTTGGTTACCAGGCAACCGCCACGGGAACCTTAGCCCAGTAGAGTCTCTCTCCCGCGGGAACAACACCTGTTCTCAGAAAGTTGCAACATTGTTTCAATAATATTGAACTTTTCTGGCAGCTTTGGTAGCCTATATAACAACACAGTCTCACTCTGTATATAAATGCTTTTTTGAGGCCTTGCTCACAGTTCATTGTGTGGCAGCACCATGGCACATCGATATACCATAAGTGAGGCTATTGATTACATATGTGATCACCACACTGAGGAGGAGAGAGGCCAGGAAACTGACAGTGAGGATGGATTAGAGGAGGAAGTGTCAGAAGATGAAGATGACACAGAATATAATCCAGACCAAGAATTAACTGATGGGGAGGAATCCAGTGATGAAGAGGATGGCCATGCTGAGGCTGCTGTCGCTTTCAGGTCAAAGAATGGGAATTTATCCTAGTCTTCATCCCCACCTGAGAATCAAGGTAAGCTTTCAGCTGAAAATGTCATCAGGATGACCCCAGCACCTACAAAATATGCAGTATCCCGAACTGATGCCATCAAATCAAAAAATTATGGTTTCAAAACAAATGTCCTTGGTAACTTTGACAGTAGTCTGTGATAAACAATATACTATGTTTCATCTGATTATTTTTTATAGTCAAAATAATCCAGAAATTATGCTTTTCAGAACTCGAATTCAAGATGTATGTACGCTCAGATCAGTGAGGTATACAGGCCATAAATAACAAATAGAAGTTCAAAACTTGTAATGGTCACAAGAACTGAAGTTGATAGTGATAATATATGTATTATTACAGTTTTATGATGAGTTTAAATGGAACGGTCATTAGGGTCACAGGGTTAACATGGTCTTAAAACCCTGTTGTAAATATCAAAATGTACGAAGAAAAAGTTCTTATGAGGAAAGTTATGAGTACATTTTTTAGATATGTTTCCTATTTGAAGAATGAATAATAAGATGATCTGAAAAAGAGGAGGTGGAGCAGGAGGAGGTGGAGGAGGAAGAGGAGGAGTGGATGGAGCAGGTGGTGCAGGTGGAGCAGGAGGAGGCGCAGGAGGAGGTGGAGCAGGTGGAGCAGGAGGAGTGGGTGGAGCTGGTCAGGCGCTCACCTGACTGAACGAGCCCACGGCACCTGACCATGACCTGACGACAAAACGTTTGTGACCTTTAACGCAACAGTTTCACGGACACTTCTGTACTTTTCTGCCTGAATCACAGTGTTGAGCAGCATTGTTATGACACGATGTCAGTAACTATTAACCGTCAATTCATATTTTAATGAGGTTTTAACATTAGCTCGAAAGTTAAACTCTGAAATTAGCACAGACAAGCTTTAGCTTAGCATTAGCCATCAGCTAACGTTAGCTACGTATGTCCTACTGCAGATAACTGAACCTGCTGCAAATGGTGGAAAGTAATCAAGTACTGGAGTACTGTTCTGATTCTCTGTTTCAATTCAGAGGCAAACATTTTACTTCTTAACTTCATTCGTTTGAAAACTTTCTGCATGTTCAGGTTATTAATGCAAAATATAATCAACTTATCAATTACAATGTAATATTATAGATTAACATTAAACTTTGTGGAAGGAAACCAGCCAGCTAGCAGAATGTAAAGACATTCAAATGAGCTCCACCTTTACATCAAACTGAACACATTATTCTATTGATAATAATAAAAAATGGGCCTTTCTGCATACTTGTGGTACTCTAAGTATGATTTGATGCTGATCTCTGTTTTACAGGATGCACAAGATGAAATTCTGCTTTGTGAGGAGACGGAGGCCAAGAAGACATGGAAGTGTCCATCGCACATCCAAGTTCTCAGGTGAGGAGTTTGTTTCTGTTCAGTCCACATAGAAACCACTGAGGCCTTTTCCTCTGTCTGAGTATGTGAATATAAAACACATGAAGGAGTACTGTACATCCTGCAGTCACACACACATGGAATGGAACATGGTGGATTTCAAAGGTTGACTCTGGTATTTTGGTTACATAGAATATATTTAAAGTTAACACATTTTAAGATTGATTCAAATAATAGTATCTATTTATTTTTTTATTTACCCTCCATTTATGAAAGAAGAAACATTTTACTGATATAAATAAACTTGAACTTATTTCTGTCTTTGAGCAGAAACATGGAGTCTGTTTGTCCCAGTGATGGACGAGTTTGTTTCATTCAGGTGGTTTTTGTTACTTCTGTACACACGTGCCCATAAACAGTCATACTTACATGTAATGTTAAGGTGTATAAAACTGAACGTTGAAGACCTGAACTTTTTCACATTATTGTGAATAATTGTAATATTAAATGAATGTTGTTAAAGTTAGCTGGCAGCGCAGATAAAGACACTGTGTTGAACAGTTTCATCTCCTACAGAGGGTCTATTGATGATGTTGTGGATGTAGCAGTTGTTATGAGCGGTTTTCTCCACTAGATGTCACTCTTTACCTTCACTTAAATGATCCAAGTGAACTCTGTTTGCTTTTCCTCTAAATTCAGCAAATTCAGACCTCTGTCTCTGTGTATCTGAGCTGTTTGACGGGTTTTTAAAGATGATAATATCTGTATTTGCTCAAAACAAAGTAAGGAAAAAGGGAAATCAGCTCACCCTGTCCTCAGAGCTGCTCCAAGGAAGGTTTCATGCTGAAATGTGTCAATGATTCACAGCCTTTATTGATTCAAAAAAACATTCAGAAAGACAGACGGCTGTGAAATGTCCCTGATGTGACTGTGTTCAATTACTTTACAGTGCGGAAGCAGTTAGTGTTTTCCATAAACCACGTCACAGAACGTTTTAAAAACCAGCAGTATAAAATCTGTAATAACAGTCGAGTTTCACGCTGTAACGGCTGACTGATAATTCAATATGAGACAGCACAATTAATTATAGATCTTTGTTTTACACAAGGGCTTCATAATGATGGATTTTTGCCAATATACAATATTTTCCAACTAATTTAGGCCGATTGCCGATACAGATGTATGAAAGTGTGGTCTCTATCTAACTTCAAAGAACATCAAGTCTCTCCTGTAGTGGAATGAATGTATTATCATGCCTCCTGTTCCAGTGATGGCCCTCTGCTATCAAAATATCATGTACATATCCAAATTACAGAGTCTGCAGTGCTGACCTACACATCTTCTTCTCCAGATGGAAGAAACCAAAATTTGAATAATTTTTCAGTGAAAATGAAAATTGCGATGCAGAAAGGATCATCGCTCTCCGTCTGTCATAATGTTATATCGTGACCAAATGAATTCATGATGATATTATCGACATAGCTATGGAAATAAAAAAAAGAAAGAAAAAAAAGCTAGCAGTTAAATGTTCCTTTAACTTTATGTACGGTATGTGTTTTGTCCTTATGTTTCTGAAATAAAAGACACAGAATACAAGTGTATGTAGTGGAGAGGAAAGGCAGCCAGATGAGCCCAGAAATTAAAGATGGCCTCACATAGTTTCTCCTGGATTATTAACACAATATCAAAATTAGATTTTTTAATATCATAATTAACGTGAATTTTGTGACAGCTCTAAATCCTTCTTGTCACGAATCGTATCAAATCCAAATATCTGTCAAAATAATCACACTTAGTTTTTTTTGCCGCCTTAATCACGGGACAAAACTCAGTCAACAGTTCAGGTTGTATCCATGTGATTACAGCGTTGTGTAATCAGTCTGGCACATCAGCAGAAATGTTCATTTTGGACCAACATTTAATTTCAAAGCATTTATCAGACGATGCGATTTGAACTATATCACAGAGTGGTCTCACTGCATATAGACATAATTTGTCACAAGCGTGATTATTTTAAATAAAATTTTGTATGTATTCTTCATATCGTGACAGAGAGGATTCATGTTGGAAATTATCCTTGCTTATAATGTTACTGACTTTAACCATTAAATGTAATAGTCGTAGTCTTTGTGTGTGTGTGTGTGTGTGTGTGTATGTGCGTGTGTGTGTGTGTGTGTGATGTATTTGCTCAGACAGACTGAGG
>CAEMYA010000142.1:345907-363096 GCA_903131615.1 Diplodus sargus | reverse complement strand
GAATTTGTTTGGACTGAGTTGGCTGTGTGTGTGTCTGGAGGGGATATTTAGTATGGTCAGTAAAAGTCCTGTGTTACTGCGGGAGTTGTTGAGGTGGAGCTCATTTTGTAACAGACTGACATCAATGATTCTTTTTATTCTGATGATTGATTTTCTCCACGAACTCACCGAATGTGGTGACAATGTTCACAGTGTTTGTTCAGTCCAAACATAAAGCTGTTTTAGATTATACAGTATTATATTCAACAGTATAACATTAAACTGTTTTAGATTATACGGTATTATATACAACAGTATAACATTAACTGTTTTAGATTTAACAGTATTATATTCAACAGTATAACATTAACTGTTTTAGATTATACAGTATTATATTCAACAGTATAACATTAAACTGTTTTAGATTATACAGTATTATATTCAACAGTATAACATTAAACTGTTTTAGATTTAACAGTATTATATTCAACAGTATAACATAAAGCAGTTTTAGATTTAACAGTATTATTTTCAACAGTATAATATAAACTGTTTTAGATTATACAGTATTATATTCAACAGTATAACATAAACTGTTTTAGATTATACAGTATTATATTCAACAGTATAACATTAAACTGTTTTAAATTATATAGTATTATTTTCAACAGTATAACATTAAACTGTTTTAGATTTAACAGTATTATTTACAAATGTTTAAATTAAACAGTTTTATATTCAACAGTAAAATGTAATCAAATGATTCAAAATAAAAAAAACATCTGTAAAGCTGCAACCAGACAATGATTTTACAGGAAGGTTCCCTGATAAACCATTGGCATCATTTAAGTTTTGATTGATTAATGCATTGGGAGTTTCAGCTGTGCTTGTACAGACTGTTGGGTACTGTAGTTTAGGAGTGGACTGATTATCAGGGCTGATATTCAGCATTTCTTTTGATGATCAGTATCAGTGTTTTTGTGTCTTGATTGCTTGATGATGCAGCGTCCTGCCTGTTGTTGGTCACCACTCTGAGTTCTCAGTGTCCACAACACTGTGTAATGTCACCAGTCACAGCCCATCAGCACGGAATCATCAGGATTTGTTTGCTAAAGTTATTATATAAATGAAGTAGAAGTATTCAGGAGCAGAAAATGGAAATATTGAAGCACCTCAACATTTTACTTTGTGTTGTAGTTAGTTACACTCCATCAGTGGTTATTCTCCACTCCGACTAAAATGTGTATTTTTCAGTTTTCATTCCCCGGATTACTAATAATCCCTGAAAAAGTGAGTTGACCTGTAGTTTAATTGATAACACATTTCATGAACTCTTCATGTGTTTGTGTGTAAAATCTCCTGACATCTGTCACATGCATGTTGTGCAATACAAGAAGAACGTAGCACGAACAGAAAACACTCAAGTAAAGAACAAATACTACACTATGCTATATCATCATCTGCCTCTGGAGATGTTTATTTTGATTTTCAAGAAACAGTATCTTCACACAAACAAGAGAAATATCATTCATTCTTCTTTAACTCAAAACCAAAAATAAATCAGCCTGTCGTTGATTCATTGATCTGATTCATTTGGCTCGAGTGCTGAAGTCCATTATTTTATCTGCGCTTGTGTCAAACTGATGTCCACTCAAGGTTTTCTTACTACAAATCTATCCATCTCATCACAAATCATTTAGCTGTCATGGAGATCTTCATTTAGGAGAGAAAATCCTAAAAATCCAGACAAGTTTATTTCAATGTTATTCAGCCTCACACCTTCAGATTGTTTTTCTCCTGAGCTTTCAACCACATCCAGCGTCTTCATCAGTGAATGGAGCTGCACAATAACAGGTGGCCATACGTGGAGCTGGACTATAACTAGTGCCTGTTGTGTCTCATGTGAGACAAGGTGTCAGTTCCGTTCACCGAGGAAGACAATGAGATGTGGTCGAAAGCACGAAAGAAGAAAGTTGAGATTATTTTTCCACATGAACACATGAACCCGGAGAGAAGGATCGTCTCATTGGTAGATTTTTTTTCACCTGAATGAAGATTTTAACGACTAGATTTAATAACGCACAAATAATCTGCAACTGTTCTGATAACATGAAAACATGCAGTCAGTCAAGGATCCACAACAGTCTGATGAGGGCTGAAGGGGTTCCGAAGGGGTTCTTGGAGATGGTAGGTTTTTATAGCAGGTTCAGTAGTGGAAAGGGGAGAAGCCTGATAGGTTCTGGTTCTATTCAAGGAGTTTGAGGGGATCCAAAGGAAGGTTCTGTGTTCTGAGGAAGGTTCCCTGGTAAGAAGGATTTGCTGTTTGTTTTCTATCAAATTTAACGTGATCTTTAAGTTCTGGACAAAACAAAACATATGGAGATGTCAGCCTGGACTCTGGGAGGTTGACACTGTCAGCTCGATATTAGATGAAATCATGATGTTGCAATATTTCCCACAATATGGACCAGCTGTTAGTTTAACATATAGACGTGGAGGACTGGGTTTCCAAGAAGAACGCCGGCTCGCAGATTTGTCAGAATTTAAGATTTAAAGCAGGAGAAAATGTCAGGCTGTGGGATTTCAGTCTGTCACAAATGAACGAGACGTTGACATCGTCTATCATGATATTTTGGAAAAAAATTGCTTACAAACAATCTTTTATTTGACAAAGAAATCAGCAGATTGAATAATGAAAACAGTTGTCAGCTGCACTTTACTGTCACACATAGATTTATACTGAACAGGCTCAACTTGAATCTCACCCACAGTTAAATAAAAAATGTGTCTGATTGATTTTTGTTCCTTTTTTCTTTATTGTTCTTTCGAGCTGTTTCCTTGTATTAATTATGTATTTTGAGAATGAGATTCAAATCTAGTCTAAATATTAAACATTGTTAAATTGTATTTTTCCATCTGTCTTTCTTTCACTCTTTTTCTGTTTTTTATATACTTGTCTCATTTGTGTTTTTCTGGCTATAAGAACAGAAGTTGTTGTATGCACATTGTGTACATTTGATCGAATTAATTTTCTTCAAGTCTAATTAAAATATGTATTTATATTTGTAGCTGGGCTGATTTGTAACAATCTCTTTTGCATTATTAGGATTCTTCTATATGGGTAATGTTATTACTGCCTGTGTGTCCGTGGTTGTAAATTCTTCAGAAATCTCAGAGAACCGTCTCCATCCACTGACGGTGTCTGACGAGCAGTACCGAAAGTGATCCACTGTGTGGCGCCCTGTCCCTGCACACTCAGCTCTCTGACTGCAGCTGTTCTTCAAACTGCGCTGGATTTATTTCCAGCAGCATAGGAACAGAACAAAGTGCCATCTGTGTTTCACACATGACAGGTTCTCCTGTTCATTACGAGAGCGTCTCGATTAATAAAGTCATTACTTTAAAGTAGGAAATCTATTTTAAAAACATGTAAATCTAAATTAAGAGCCCTTCATGTGGTGTGGTCCTTCAGGTGCTCCTCTAATCCTGCTGCTTTGAGCGTGTTCCTGATGTTTCTGAGCACGACGACCCAAAGAGCCTTTTCACAACGCTTTTCTAAGATTAGAGAACACGAGGAGCGACAACCACTTAAACAATGAATATTAAAGAAAACATTCAAATTTCTGAGTATTTAATATATTTAATGCAAATAATGAGTAGTGTAAAAAAACTGTTCTGCCGTCGTTCTGTTACGAACTAGCCTGGCAGCGGTTCGAGGAGTTTGTAGACATCCACGAATAGGCGGTTCTAGGGGTTCTTGGAGGAGGCTGTAATATTTTGTTCTGTAATATTCAAGTAGTTCCAGGGGATCTAAAGGAGGTCCGACAAGCCATATCTATGGACATTAAAGTCCTGGTGCTGTTGAAGAATATCCAGAGGGGGTTAATGTGTTGCGAAAAATGCTCCAATACAGGTTGCACTAGGTTCTGGGGGATTCTAGGGAATATGGAGGGGATTTAAGATGTTCTTATTAAGGTTCTAATGAATTTAAAGGGGCCTTGGGATCCAGAAAAGTTGATGGAGGTTTGGCGATTGAAGGTCCTGGAGTTGTCAAAGGATTTCCAGAGGGGTGTCTGTGTTACCGAGAAGGGAGTCAAGGGATGTTTCCAGGTATCGAGGCTTTTTAGGGGAATTTCAGAACATCTTAAGAAGAACCAGAGTGTCTTAAAGGATTCTCAGGGGGTTCTAGTGTTCCGTGGGATGTTCTCTAAATTTACAGGCTTCTAATCGAGGTTCTAGTCTTGTGGATCAGGGACCTCTGAGGGTTCTTGAATTGGTTGCAGGGGCTTGAATGAAGGTCCTGGAGATTTTTAAAAGAGCTCTCATGGGTGATCATGACGGTCCCCCAGGTATCCAGGAGCACTTGGAGTTGTTCCAGGTACTTTGGGGGTAATTCTTACGGTGCTCCAGGGGGTCTAGGAGAGCTGTGAGAGTTCTGAGAGGATCCAGAAGTGGTTTGAGACTCCCGTGGACGTGTGTCGCATGCTCTGTCACGGCAGCTTGAGTTCTTGTGGAGTTTCCGAGGGGAATCGTACAGGAGAGGTCGGTGATGGCAGTGTTCTGGAGGAGGTTTGTAACGCCATCATGATCCAAACCTAAAATCACAAGCAGAATCAGGAGAACCAACACAATAAATAAAATAAAATCAGATTAAAAGTATTAGAGAGGGAAACACACACGTTGTGAAAATCAGGTCCATCAGGCCTCTGTGACAATTATTAAAATGTTACGATGATGATTTATTTGTGGAATTTTACTGAAATGATAAAAGTGTAACATTAATTTTCAGACATGTTTTTACTGAAGACACGTAATTATAATGATTAAAACGATGAAATCATGTTATTAATAATATATATTATATTAGAGCCGGGGCGGTGAGACGAGCCTGTTGCCGCCTGGTTTCTAATCCGGACCCTCTTCTTCTTTTTTTTCTTCTTCTTCTTCTTCCTCTTCATCCTCCTCTTCTTCATCACCAACATGTTTGCAGCGTCTCATTGACTTTTTCTTTCCGCGCACACAGAAATATTTTTCCAGGCTTTCCAGACGTTTCTGTGTCCCTTGAGGAGGCAGCGGGCTAAAGGAGGATAAATATTTAATCAGCGCTGCTCTGGAGTTTGTGCTTAATTAGAGGAATTCTGCTCCTGCCACGAAAATGAACAAAAAAATGACTGCTGGAGATGTCAAAGCCCCCAAAACATCAAGAGGGATGATCAGAGAAAAATAATGATAATTATTATTATTAGTTATTATTATTACGGACCTGTAATTATTATGGATCGCTGCGACCTGCTCTCTTTAAACTCTAAAATTAGATACACATTTTACAGCAGTGTGAAATATAACACTTGAATGAAACACAGCTTATTAGAGGCTTTCCCTCCTGGTATGTGTGTTTGCGTGTGTGTGTGTTTGTCTGTGCGTGTGTCTGCGAGGGTGTGTGTGTGTGTGTGTGTGTGTGTGTGTGTGTGTGTGAGAGAGAGAGAGTGCCATATGTCCGTGCGTAAAAAAGCGCAAATTGGTGCCAAATTTACGCGCCTCCCGTGTCAGTCAGCCCGAACGCGGGATGACAGAGGAGATTATTCCACATAAAACCAGTTAATCCCCCAAAACCTGAAGAAGTCTGTGAGGTTGGAGGAAGTGAATACAGATTTGTGTTACTGATGAGGTTCAGTATTACAGTCTCGTATCCGCTGAAATAAATTTGGAGCGGGAAACGGACGCGGAAGGTTTGGGTAAAGGAGGTTCAAACTTCTGTGTCAACCTCAACAACTCATTTAATGACGGATTGGAGAGTTAGAGCTGCAGATATTATAGAGACGAGACATAATGCGAGTTTGCAGAAACAAGAATCAGAGTTAAATGATGCATAAAAATCAGAAAGTGACCTGTGTGCGGGTCAACATGTCAGTGTGTGTGTTCACATGTCTGAAGAGTCTCCGTCATGAAGTCTGTTCGCACAATCTTGAAACATTCAAACCTCATTTTTTACAGTGCGCACGGCCGAACACGCGGAAACCCTTATTCGGAGTCAGTTTTGAAAAAACAATGACGCAAGGCGCCACTTCCACCAATCAGAAGCCAGAGGTGCGACCAATATCCGAATGAGCTGCCCTTATTTGGTGCTGTCCCCGCCCCCTCCCGCTCCACGCCGGTCCCACGGGAGCTGCCGAGCCCCGGACCCCGGGAGAAGGAGCTCTCCGCCGGGACAGAGGAGCCATAAAGAGCCGGGGAGGGAGGGGGATGAGATTTCTCGCTGCCCAATCCCCCTGTTCCCCCGGGAGCAGCAGCCTTCCACGGTCCGTCCCTCCCTCTTGTTTGCTAATCATTTCATTTTACTCCTTTTTGAAGCGCTGGCGTGTTTTTTTATCCCACTTTTCATTTCTCCACAATCCGCGGCTGCTCGCACTCCCTCTGATCCCCGGCTCTCCACGCTCCGTTCTCCCGGCGTCAGGCGCTCTGGATCCCGGCTGATTCTCCTGCATCCCTCTGTCTGTCTCTCTCTCTGCGGGCTCCTCTGAGATGCTCTCCCGGCTCTCCGAGCCTCTCTCCGCCCTCTTTTAACTTCACAGAGACGCCGGTTTAACGCCCGGGCAGCTGCGAGCCAGGGCTGGGATCTAAAACAACCCCGGAGAAACCCAGAGGGATCCCGGGCTCTTCTTTGGATCAGGACCCGGTACTTTGGGGAAGCTCGCTCGTGTGTCCCTCCTCCTCCTCCTCCTCCTCCTCCTCCTCCTTCCTCCTCCTCATCGCTCCTCTTTTCTCCACCTTAATCCAGGTTGGCTTTTTTTGAGTGGCTGGTACAGGGAGGATTATTCTTCTTTCTTGTTTCTGGTGAAGACAAAGCTCCCAGAAGGACACTTTGATGTTCTCCATCCAGGACAGCCTCCCCCGGGGGGCCCTGACCATGAAGGAGGAGCCGCTCCCCACCGGCATGACCCCGGTCCGCTCCTGGATGCAGGGCGCAGGGATTTTGGACGCCAACACAGCGGCCCAGAGGTAAAAATATCACCCAAACTGAGCAACTTTTCAGCTCTCTGCTGCGCGCTGCCAGTGCTGTCCATTAGTGCAACCGTTAGAAAACTCCAGCGTGAAGGTGAAAGTCATGTTTGCATCCTCCAGGATCCGCCTGAGAAGTGACGGAGGTTCAGTCTGCAGAGCAACAGACGGGAAAACAGCGAGTTGACCCAAAGTTAGAACAGATTCAAGCACATGGCTGGAGTCAGAGTCACAGCTCCAGGTCGTTTTAAATTAGAGACAAAGTATGGAAGACGAAAAGAGCGCGAAGTAAATGAAAACAGAAAAGACTGAAAACTTTGAGTCTAAACTGTCAGAACACCAACTGAAGCGTTCTGGACGCTTTGAGTTTCCTCTGATAATTCCTGTAAAATGACCGAAGTTCGGTTCTAATTCAGAAATCAGTTGAATTCATTTGGAGAAAAAAAATAATTCCAAGAAAGAAGCACTTCATGAACTCACGTCAGACAGAAACTGTGTTTTAGTCCAGCTGGGTTCATGGTGTCAGCGCGGAGCGGCAGCCCATCACACCGACTCCCTCCACCTCTCCGCCAGATTCGGCTTCACTGACTGTCCGCTGCGGGCGGACACACACGCCGTAGTGCTCTCCACACTCCCACGTGTCTTTATAAAGCAAAAGTCAAGTTGAAGTCGTGTTTCGGTTCCCACACCGCGGCTCCGTGGTTCATTTAAACAAATCTGACACGCGGTTTGGTGCTGCGAGAACACGCCGCGCGCGGAGAGCGCAGAGAGGCTGCGGGAAGAGCGCGAGGCTGCAGCCCGCTGCACGAGGCTCACCTCTGCGATACTTATCGCAGTTATCGCATTTAGCACATGTTTATTTAATTAAATCTCACAGAGATTTTATATTTCACACAAACAAAATATTTGACAAATTCTAAAGAAGTGCACTCAATTTAAAAACCGCGAATTTAATTTAATTCCTGAACAAACTCCGGGAGGAAATGAATCTGAATTTAACATGGCTCACACATTCAAAGAAAAGGATTTTCGAGTTGTTTGCGCGCAAGATAAAAATAAGTTAACGTTTGACCTCCGTGATAGAACACGCAGACATCTGACGGACCGAACCTCACCCCGATGTTAGCGTTTTTAAAATGTAAAGTTATGAAAGCCTCACAGAGCTGAACAAATAGTTTTAATTCCAAACCTGAAGGGCCAAAAATTCATAATTCGCACGGCAGAATATAAATAAAAATAGTTTTTTAAATTTCATGAGATTCTCCTCCGTCTTCGTCTGCAATTATTTCCAGTCACATCTGACGTTCATAATGAGAGTTTTGAGGGTCTAAATTGCTGAAGTGTCTCTCGGGGAGACATCAGGTGAGCTCCGGTGAAATTTGACCGCTCAACTCAAATAAATCAATGCGGGATCAGAAAACACGCGGAGGACTTTCAAACACTTCGTCATTATTTCTGCCGGGATTTAAATCTGTAACAGCTGATCTTCACTGTAATTACAAACATTTAAATTAACGTGAATTCCTTCATGTCAGAAGCATCAAGTATGTGAAATGAATGTGGAGAACAGATCAGAT
Source organism: Diplodus sargus (assembly GCA_903131615.1). Classification (NCBI taxonomy): domain Eukaryota; kingdom Metazoa; phylum Chordata; class Actinopteri; order Spariformes; family Sparidae; genus Diplodus; species Diplodus sargus. Next base: position 354,541 of record CAEMYA010000142.1, on the reverse strand, counting down.
TAATTTTCAGTGTTTGCAAACTATTTTAATCATTTAATCCATTAATCTCGTTGCTTCCTGCAGTTGTGACAATTTCAACATCCGGATTATCATGAAAACACACTGTAGGCTGCAGCCTCATGTCAGAAGTGTGAGGACGTTAAAACCCAACAGAAACTTCAGTCTTGTCCAAATCCTTTTTTCATAGAATAGAAGGTAGAGACAGAGACAATAAGACAAAAAAAAAGTGTATACGCAGAACAATACTTTTCTAACAAACACATGATTTTTTGATTAATTGATTTTTTGTTCAGTCTTTGGAAAGTCAGTTAAACAAATTTAAATCTTCATGACAGAAGATGAAATAAATCTGCAGGTACATTTTGTCTAAAAAAGACTGAAATGATTAATCAGTCTTTGATTAACTAATGATTTATTGACTATACTCAAGGATCTAATCTGAATTTGGTTAAATTGTCGTTGTAGGTCTAGTTGAAGGGGCATATTTATACCAACTTTCTGTAGTACGCAGGTGGAGTACGTGTCTTTGGGTAAATGGATTCATACGTGCCGTATATGCAGCACACTTAGACTCATGTCCATGACATGTACGTTAAACAGGTGCAGATTAAACTCACATGAAGTTATTTTCTGCCCGGAGTCACAAACTTGCATCAGAGAGTTTTAAAATCTACAGAGCAGACAAACCTCAGAGGGCAAAACACGACATTAAAAGATTCAGAAATCTGCTGATATTGTCACAGATTTACCGTCAATTGGACGACCAGATTAACACCGATAATCCAGACTAACAACCGGAAGAAAATAGAAACAAGCTCTGAACTTAAATGAAGAAAGAAATGGGTTTTTAGGAGTCTGAATTTGTATAAATGAACCAAACTTTCCTCAAAAACAACTTGTTTTGTCTTCATCACTCTGTGAGTTTAGACAGAAATCCTCTGTGTCTTTGTGTCAGAGAAGCGTCTCACTTTACTCTGCTGCACGTCCACAACAGTACACTCATTAATATTCAGTGACATTCCCTTCAAATGGTCATTAAACAGATGCAGAATCAACTCATGTCCAGTTTATTTCTGCCCAAAATCCCAAAGTCACAAAAGGCATTAAAATCTACAGAACAAACAAAATTCAAAGAGAAAACATGACGTTAAAAGAACACCAATAATCCAGACCAACAACAGAAGATGATATAGAAACAAGTTCTGCTATTAAATATAGAAAGAAGCGTGTTTGTAAGAGTCTGAATTTTAATGTGGATGAAACAGACTTCACTCAAAAATGGCCCGTTTTGTCTTCATCACTCTGAGTTTCATATTGGAGAACTTAGAGGCAGAAATCCTCTCAGAGTGTCAGCGTGTCGGAGCAGCATCTCATTCTTACACTCTTGTCGTGTAACATTACACTCGTTAATACTCAGTGAAACTCATTTTAATTGTGCGTTAAAGCATTTTAAAGCAAGGTGACCCTGCAGAGAGGAGGAGGAGGTTTAACATGTCTCTGTTTGAGAGGGAGCTGTAGATCTGTGCTGGTTTTGTGTTTTTAAAGCAGAAAAATGATGAGACTCGTAATTTCTTTAAATCACTGAGTGTGACTGTTGTGTTTTCTTCTGGGAGTCACAGAAAGACTCCTGTCTGAATTAAAACGTGTCGCAAACATCACTAATTTACTTTACAATTTATTCAATATTAAAGACTGTCTTTCCTCCAGTTAGAGGCATGTGTTAAACTTTTTACGGGAGAAAAAGGAGGGATTATCATGTAATAAATCCCAGAATCAACAGTTTCCTCCATATTGAACAGACCGTGTGGAGATGTGTGAGACAGAATCATGATATCACTGTTAGAGTCACAAACTCTCAGAATCGATTAAAATGTTCAACAGGCTTAAAAACTGCAGACGTTTGTTGTTTGATCAGTCAGATAATCTGCAGTCTTCTTATTTAGTAGTGATCGTTACCTGATCACTTCAGTGATCTCCAAGAACATCTTGGCTTTGTTTTGAGTTCACAGGAGTTAAACGCTCGTTAGATATGATTTGGAAAATGAATAAGAAGGAAAAAAAAATTAAGAGAAAATGAAAACAAATCCTGCAGTAACGTTGTCAGTATTCATCTTTAGTCAAGTCTCAAACAATTTTTTATGAACTAATCAAAGACTCGTTGACCTGATATTTAAAATATGAAGCTATCGCCTAATAACCAATACCTGGACCCAGAGTGGTCTGACTCTGATGATCTCTGTCATATTTTACACACTTCTTACAGTGTACTGCCTATCAAAAAAACAGGTTAAATTCTAAATTTGAATCCTTTAGTTATATTTAGTCCTTTAGCAGGTAGAAATCGAGCATTTTGTCTATGGAGTTTGGTGCGTGTCATGCCGAGAGCAGCACCTTTTACAGTAACGTAAATACATGTGATGAATAATTTCTCCTGGAAGGATGTAGAAACATACAACAAAGGAAAGTGATAATCACACAATATGAAAATACTTCAAAATATGTGATGGATTTGAGGAATAAATTTGATTTTAAAACGTTTTGTTGTTGTTTATGTTAAAGCAGCAAAATCCTCAAAATGTCCCAATAAAGTATAAAATAGTTGTTTTAGGAGAAATGATGCTCAGAGTGTCGGAGCAGCGTCTCACTTCACTCTGCCGTTCATCCACATCAACCTTTGTCTCATTTACAAACCGTGAAACGCAAATGAAATGAGTTGAGATGTTCGTCAGCCTGACTGGCCTGTTTTAAGGAATTCCAGGTTTATTTAAATGTGTGTTATGTAAGTGAAGATCAGGTGTTAAATCAGGATTGTGTTTGTGTCTGCTGCTGTTTTGAGATTTAGATAATTTATCCATAGTCATGAATAATGAAGCTGAGTGTTTGTTTGGAGGACGGCGCTGGTTTGAATCCCGAGTTGTGAGGTCTGTTTGAATCGGTGTCAGTTTGCAGCTGTTTTCTGTCAAAATAACATGAGAAGATTTGAGATTCATGTTTTTCCTTCTTTTGATTTTTGTAGCACAGAAACTCACAAGTGTAAAACCGAATTTGTATTTCTGTGAACAAGTTGTGTTGTTGTATTTTATTTCTTGCCCTCACGCTGAAGATATTTGTTGAATGCAGCTGGATTTTTGGTCCCTGCAGACGCTCATCGTGAAGTTATTCTTGCTAAAATGACAGTGTTAGTATCGGTGTTACACTGTGCTGCACAGCTGAGCTCGCTGATGGTGTCACAGAATCAGCTGCTTACCGAGTCTGAATGAGAACAAACAGAAAAACAAAGTATCTGAAGAAGAAAAATACTTCATAGAAAAAAACAACACATCAGGAACTCGTTGATTTCTTTAAAACATCTCTTAAACTACAGAGAGAACAAATACATTTTTTTCTACTCCATCACAAATTCAGAAATCTCATTTAATTTGTGTCAATTTATATCTTAAAGATAAAGAACACGATGGCAGAGAGACGCGGAATAACACGTAACAAAGGTTCCCCGCTGGACTTGAACCACGGACGCTTCATGACGGTCACCTGGACGCAGTTTAAAATATTATTTCTTGTTTTTATCGTTCGTCACATGAGAGATGAATTCCTCCCACAAAGTTCAGACAAGAAAACACAAGATCATTTCTTTTGTGTTTGAAACAAATACTCAAAATGTTCGGAAAAGCTGCAAAATTAGATTTTTGTTGTTGTTGTGAAGGTCTGCTGGAGGTCAGAGGCCAGCGCTGTTGTCAGTGTCACAACACGCGCGTGTGTGTGTGTGTGTGCGCGCGCCTGCGTGGTAGCTGAGATCCTGTGTGTATTTGTGTCTTAACATCGCTGAGACCTGTTGAAGTAGCTCAGAGTTTTATTCATATTTGGTTTGCGTCCATGACAGAAAGTCCTATAGTGGGAAACTGTGGACGATGATTTGCTTTATTTTGAACTGTTTTTGCGGTGCCTTTAGTCAGAAGGAGAAACAACAAGAAACAGAACCTGGATCCAGACCCGTCTATAAAAAATATTCCAGCACATATTTTCCCTAATAGACTCTGATAATATCCTACAGGTTAAAATCCGTTGACTGCGAGTTTGAATCCTTTGATCGAGGCTCTAAGACAGTCAGTGGATCGAGTAGAAATTTGATTGAATGAATGATTTTTCTTTGGAGTTTGGTGCGTGTCATGCCGAGAGCAGCGAGAGAGATGGTGAACGACATCCTGACTCAAACTACAGACATCTGAAAACATGTTTGTGTGACTGAAAGCAGATATGAATATATATGAATCAGTCAGGCCTCGATAACAGACATGACTAATAAAAAAATAACACATAAAGGTCACCTCATGACCTGCCCTCACAGCCCGCTTGTCTCCGTACGAGTCGTGAGCACTTTAGGGAATTTTTTGTCCATTATTTCATAATTCCTCAAAGGGAGACAGTAATGTATTTTTAGGAAGCAGAAAAGGTATTAGAGAATAAAAGATGACTATTGTGTAAATGTAAACATGAACGGACTGATGGCTGAAGGCACATTATTTAACTTCATTTAATAAAATAAAGAAAATGACTTGATCAGGAGATTTGGTGCCGATAAAACAACATGATTTGATCCAACCGATCAGATCTTGCTTTAGTCTTGTTCGGCCATCTTGGTGGATGGAGGATATCTGAGCTTGTTTCCCTTTAATATAAAGTTTTACACTGTCCTTTGTGTCAGACTAAAATCTGATGTTTTTGGAGTGTTTTTTAATTTGTCCTCAATTGTGCTAAATAAGTTTAGATAAAGTTCTGGTCTCCATGTTTGATGTAGATGAGTACAAACCGCAAAATTATCAAAGGAACTGAAAGTGATCAGTTTACAAATCCTGACCAAATAAAATCTTCACACAGAACAGAGTTTGATGGTAAATAAGAAAACAAAAAGTGTTAAAGAATCTGAAGTCGAACTGTCAATTTTATTTGTTTTAACTTTTTATTCACCAGACTCCATTAGAAAAATCTGCTATTTTACGTCTTTTTTAAAGACACATCTGCAAATGAATTTTACGTTTCTTCTTTTCCCAGTGTTCTAATGCATGAAACATATCACGATAATCTGAGCATCTGAAAGTCATCATTTGATGATTTCTTACCCCGATACCCCCATGTTGTGGTCCGGGCCCCCCTACTTTTGGAAACCACTGAACTAAACCACCATGTGTTATGATCTACAAATCCTTCAAGTTACACAAGAGCAGAATATCAAAGATAAACTGTTTAACTCCTTCTGTCTTTGTCTTCATTGATAGTGAAAGTTGTTGTCCAGACGTAATTGTTCAGATGTTAAACTCCGACATGTTTGAGATGTAAGACTTCATAAAAAGAGCCATTTTTGTTTTTTTGACACCAAAACTTCCTGTTTGTTGAGTGAAATATGAATTTTTACCTTCTAATATTTCGTAAGTCGGACATTAAATGTGCCTCCGTGCTGATTAATGTTGATGGACTGTACAAAAACAGAAGCGATGTAGACAGAAAAAAAGGCTTTATCTTTCGGTCTGTCACAAAGTTTGATGTGATGGATTTTAAAATATATTCTAATGTGTCAAGAAACCAAACCAAAGAAACCGGCCGACACTATTTCACCTGATATAATCTAATGGAGGAAGTTTCTATGATTTGAAGCTGTAATATTTCTTCTTTAATGAGCTCAACTCTGGGAAACTCTTAAAACAAGTGAATTTTCAGTGACGGCTGGTTGTAATGATTTGACTCTCAATGGCTGATTTTTGCAGAAAAACAGACATTTTGGACTTAAAACCAGGCAGAAATAAAATGTTAAGATGGAGGTTTTTTTGTGCGGTGATTGCAGGTGTGTGTGTGTGTGTGTGCATGTGTGTGTGAGTGTGTGTGTGTATGCATGTGTGTGTGAGTGTGTGTGTTGAAGCTTCAGGTGAACAGATTTCCCTTGACCCTTCCTGACACTGCTGTAGAAAGAAAAAGTGAAGATAATAGATGGAGCAGAGTGAGTGATCCTTCCCTCCACACCCTATCTTTGTCCTCCGGGGGAGGGAGGGGAGGTTATGAACTACAGGTTCCCAGGCTCAGTGGGGGAGGCGGGGAAGTTCAGGTAGGGTTTGGATGAGGTGAATTAATCGTCGACCGGGGATTCCCCATGTCGTCGTCGACGTCGTTCATCATCGGCTCAATCATCGGGCGTTTGGCTTTCCACTCGACGCTCCCTGGGGATGGCGGAGTGTGGGTGAGGGTGGGTGGGAGACAGATCTGTAGAGTGTGGCACTGATAGATCTGAGCACTGAGAGACTTTTTATCAGAGAGTCGTAACTCATGACGGTGGCCTGAGAATGATGGAGGAGGTCAGCCGGGCCCTTGACTGCTCAATACCTGTTTTTTTCTCCCGTCTCAAACATCTTTTTTTCCCAGCCGGGTGAGAGAAAATGCGCTTACTTCTGTATTTGCATTTGTCAACACCCTACCCCCTCTCCTCCCTCCTCCTCCTCTTCACGTACGCACAATTAAACTCTCCTGAACGCCGCCTTAAAAACGTGTTAGATAATTAAACAGCCGGCAGATGCCACGTCAGCCTCGTTACTGTAAATTCTCCCCGACACGTCGTCCTCATCGCCGCCGCCGCTGGAAGTGAAGTCGACTCGTGTAAATAAACCGTCGACACTCGAGCGCAGCTCTTTTGTCTCCTCACGGCCTCTGCTGAATGTCAGGCCGAGCGGCTAATCAGAAGCAGCGACGCAAGAGAAAGCTGCAAACAATTAACCCTGAGCTACATTTGAGAGGAGCAGGTGACCAGACTAATGGGCTCGGCCAGGCCCTATATGTGTGTGTGTGTGTGTGTGTGACACAGGCGTGTGTGTGGGTAAAGGATGTGTTTTGGAGGAAACAGCTGAGTAGAGAAAACTTGCAGCTGCATTTGTCCGGCACTCCATCCATCCTGAGAGCTGAGAGGTAAAATATGAAGACATCACAACAATCCTCGAAGAGAAACTCGAGTTTGAAGCCAAAAAGACTGAAACAAATTTTGCCCAAAAACACTTTTGTTAGCAGCTCCCTGACCAGGAAAACTCTGATTTACTGACCCCTGAATGCATCACATCTAGAGCTTGATTAATAAAGAAAGAAAATAAAAAGTTTAAAAGAATCTGATGACACACTGTCAGTTTTAGGTGTTCTCATAGCTTTACTCACCAAACTCCGCTGAAAATCATTTTGAGTTTACACCTGCAAATCCATTTGCTTTCCTTCCTTTTTCTGTTGTCCTAATGCACCAAACATTAAAAAAACAATGAGAGGAGCTGAAAGTCATCAGTTTACAATACTTGACCTAAAAAACCTTCATGTTAACTGATGTCTGAATGCACCACAGGGACCAGAGTTGATAGAAAATTAAAAGTTTCAAAGAATGACAGTCAGTTTTTATTTGCTCGAACAGCTTTATTTACCAAACTCCACTGGAAAAGTCAGCTATTTTACAACCTTATTCTGACATTCAGAGTTTTCACCTGCAAATGAATTTATACGTAATCTTTTCTCAGCTGGTTTAATACATGGACTACCATCGATGAATAGATAAAGAAAATGTAAGGGTCTTATGACAAACTGTCAATTCAACTTGTAACAGCTTTACTCACCAAATTTCATTTAAAAAAACAGCTATAAGGTAATCTAGCATTTACTTTTATGTGTTATTAGTATTAATGTGTGTTTAATTAGTATTTTTGTTGTTGGTGCTGTCGAGTTAAGGTGAAGCTCCAGAACAAGCTGCTGCAGGTTGGAGTTTGACGTCCGTGAAACCTTGTCTGCTTTACGATGCATTTTCACACGTTGAACACCTCACAGAACATACTAATTAGCACACGTACTGCTCACACACACACATGCTTGGTCAGGAGTGTGTGAGCGTGTGCAGAAGCCCCCTCAGTCTAAAGACTAATTTGTTGGTAATTGCAGCATGACAGGAGCAGCCATTTCAGCATCAAGCCACTGTTTCCCCAAGCCAGTCGCCCTAATTAGGAATGACACACACTATTAAGGTGCACAAATGGAAATCAGTCAGCGGGCGTTTCCCTCGCTGACGGCATCGAACCCACAGTGGACCGTCCATGCACTAAAAAACCTTCCACAATGTTTTAGTGACAGAGTCACCACCCGCAGATCAACATAAAAAACAGAAGTCAGTTTGTTCCTGCAGAAAACTTAGAGAAATAAAGGAGTGCTTAAGTCTGATTTTTGTAATATAATATGATTAATTAAAGTAAAAAAAAAACTAAAAAAACAAAGATGTAAAAACAATAGAAAAAGGAGAAGAAAACACAATTTACTTAGATACAAATAACACAAAATGTAAAATGAGTGTTTTTTCCAATGGAGTTTGGTGGTTAAAGATTTATCATTAAAATCAGGGACAGATGAGGAGGAGGATGGTGCTGTGGAGGATTTCATTCAATGACATAACAACACTCTCTCTCTCTCTCACACACACACACACACACACACACACACACACACACACTGGGCCTGCTGTCTTCTCTCCACGTTTCAGCCTCAAATCATTAGTTCATATTACACGGCTAATAAGAGCTAACCAAACAGGTGTGTGTGTGTGTGTGTGTGTGTGTGTGTGTGTGTGTGAGAGAG
>CAEMYA010000142.1:324913-345881 GCA_903131615.1 Diplodus sargus | reverse complement strand
AGAGAGAGAGAGAGTGAACACAGTGGCCTGATTGGGTAAATGTATTCGTGGGTAATTGTGCGGCCTTGCATAAATCAACACACACACACACACACACACACACACACACACTGTATGTGAACAATATGTGCATATTTTAACCGTCCAAACCTGACTTTCATTGCAATTAGAGAGGAAACCCCGATGGTGTGTGTGTGTGTGTCTGTGTGTCAGCACTAATTACATTCATGCAGGTTGATTCTGCAGGACACATTTTACATCAAGTGTAAAACATTCAAAGCCAAAACGAACAAAATGTCATAACAGACTGTTGAGTGTCAGTTTCTCTAAAATACATCAGGTGACTGTTTTTGTTTTTGTGTTTTACTTCCTGTAGTTGTTCAAATCAGCTGGACAGAATCAAATGATTACAACCAGATCGAAGTCTACATTTCACTCGATTGATGAAACACATGGTGATTTAAACGTGGTGACAAAAATGTATTTAATGTCAGTTTGACTTTAAAGGTCCAGTGTGTAGAAGTCAGAAGGGTCTAGTCTCAAACATGGAATATGATCCTCATGAAGATGTTTCCATTCTCGTATAATAAAAGAACAAGAACTATTGTGTTACTGACTCTATATCTACAAAGGAAGTCCGCCATGTTTCTTCAGTAGCCCAGAATGGACAAACCAAACACTGACTCTAGAGACGGACTGTAAAGGAGGGTGAAATGAGGGGTGTTCAGTTGGTTGCCACTAAACCTGCACACTGGACCTTTTTAAATACATTCAATCCATCCCAATATAACTGGACCTGCTGAGCTGATGTTTGGTCGAACTGAAGATCTTCTCAGAGAAGCAACAAACAAGTCTTTGTTGACATGTTGCTGAGGCTGATCACATCCTCGCCCTGATGACAGAACAGGTTGATTTCCAAAACTACATATTTGACCGGACTGTACCAGTGACAGGTACTCTTCATTTATTATTGTTATATGGACACAGTTTGGTTCGTTAGGGCACCAAAAAAACTTGGTCTGGAAATGATTGTGAGGGTTAAAAATAAGTATATTTGTTATGTAACTTGAGTTACTAATGTAAGTTAGAGACATTACAGAGGTAAACTAAACCATAAATTAAAATAAAGTTAATTTTTGTTTTTCCTGGTAAAAGTCTTTGTTTGATTCTTTTGTCCACCTCGACCTCCATACAGATTTCATGCTCTGTAAACTCCATCACCTGACTTCCTCCTTTGCTCCCGTCATAATTACTATGGCCTCTCGAGGTCGCTGCCTAAAAACAGTATGGATAGTAAAAAGGTTTGTTGGATTTAGCTTCGATTAGCATCTGTAAGCATCCAGTCAGAATATCTGTGTGTGATTTCACATTTGAAATTTGCTCTGATGAACTTTCAGATCAACATTTAGACTAAAAGTGACAGAGTGAGTGTGTGTGTGTGTGTGTCCTGTCAGAGTGTGTTTGCTCTGAGTTAGTTTCCACTGAATCAGATTTAAACATCCAGTGTTTATTTGATTAACATCCTGGCAGCAGGCCAGACAGAGTGTGTTACTATCAGTGTGTGTGTGTGTGTGTGTGTATGGGTGTGTGTGTGTGTGTGCTGTATGGCTCATTAGGAGTGTGTGTGTGTATATTTATGTGTGTGTGAGGCGGCAGGCCACGCTGGTTAAAGACTCAAACAGCGGTCACACTCCATCTCCTGTTTGATTAATGTCATGGCGTGTTTGTGTCTGTCTGTGTGTGTGTGTGTGTTTGTGTGTGTGTGTGTGTGTGTGTGTGTGTATGTGTGTGTATGTGTGTGTGTGTGTGTCTGTGTGTGTGTGTGTGTATGTGTGTGTATGTGTGTGTGTGTCTGTGTGTGTGTGTGTGTGTGTGTGTGTGTGTGTATGTCTAGCTCTCTGCAGTCTCAGGATGATTTTCAGTCATTTATATTGAACATAAAACATTGAAGACATTCAGGTTAAAGTTCAGACTGTCGTCTTTAATCTGAGGAGTTCAGTTTCATTTTGGATTAACTGTTTTTAACCTTCAGTCTCTTTTTATAATCATTGAGCCAGTTTTAGTCCGATGCAGCAGTTTCAGGCTGATGTTAAATGAAATATTAAATAGATGGAGTTATAAGCCAATCACATGTAGAATCAGTAGACCAGGAAAGCTCAGAATTAAATTTGACATCAAATGAAATAGTTTTGATTAATTTTAGGTTAAATCTGTAATCTCTCCAATGATATTCATAATCTTTACCTCCAGATTAATTGAAATAAACATGGTCACACATTACAAGGTCACGTCCTTAAATAAATATAGCTTTGTCACCTAATTCCGTATTGTGACGAGCTGATTTTTAGTCTGTTGTGTGAAGTTCAAGTGAAGTCTCAATTCTTCATGAACAAAACTGCACGTCAAGATCAGAAATCTCTCAGGCGTCTAATCAATAAAACAGTCTTTTACACATCAAGTTCATTTTAGACGTCAAACACACTGTTGAGGATGAGGCTCCAATTAAAGACACTATCCTGGTGCGTTCTGGGAAATGCAGGCTGCATATTCTGGACTAAGAATCTGTTAATGACTATTTCTATATCGATTAGATTAGTTATTTTCTTGATCTTTCTAAAATGTGATGAATTGTTGAAAACTGTCCATCATTGTTTCGTCCTCAAATGTCTTGTTTTGTCCACAACAGAGAGCTTCAGAGAATGACAATTAATTTAACAGTGAACGATGAACTGACTGATGATTGCAGTCATCTTTCTGCTTATATTTGGGTCGTTCTGTTTCCCTCAACAGTGTCTTTAATCTTTAACAGAGAGCAACTCTTTCCATGTGTAGATCCAGTGATTAAATGTCAATACCTGATTACACGATCCAGCACTTAGAAAGTCTCAAGTCCTCATTTTTGTGACTGATGTGATTCTGAAGTCTCTGACAGGAACTGAATTCAGATCCGTATCCTCCTTGTTTTCTATAGCGTCCTCCTGCAGTCACATTTCTCCTATTTTTCTCCCAATTTATGACATTTTTTGCACCTTTTCACTCTTTAGTTATAACTACTTATTCCTCTCACCGCACAGACTATAGTCTGCTGTACTGTGTGTCCTTGTCCTCCTCCGTGAGTGTGAGGCGGACAGAAGAGAGAGAAGTTCCATTTCTTGTGGAAAGTTTTAAAGGACCCGTTTTCTTAAATCCGCAGTAGCATTGTTTTTTCTGTCGATCACATCGGTCAGTATGACTTTAATCTGTAACAAGAGGCTGATATTGAAAACTGATGAATATTACAATGTAAAACTCACAGTGCAGGAAACAAAGTGAATATGTATCTCCTGCTCTGGTTGGGCAGGTGTGTTTGCAGGTGTGATCAGTGAGAGAAGAGCACTCACTGCTAGCAGCAGGTGTACTGGTCAGCTGTTCTTTGCTCACATATTGCTGTATCTTCACACTTTAAATATGTTAAACACTGTCCACAGTAGCTCAGATATCTGCTGTGTCATGTTTTATCTGCCCATCAAATGTAAATATTCTACACTTCTGCTAAATCATTTCCCCCAAAATGCATCCTGACAGATTTGATATGTTTGGAAATGTTAAGATCTCCTTTGCAAATGTTAAATAAAGTTCTGAAGAAAGTCCAGACAGCCAGCTGGAGTGTAACGCAGGTGTACAACCAGTGGAAGGTCTTTGCTGGGATCAACGACTGATGGCTGCTTCTCCCTTAATCTGAGAGAAGAGAAGATGAACCTCGCAGGTTTTATTGCAATATTTAGGCAGTGAATTCATTCTGTGTCTGTGTGTGTGTGTGTGTGTGTGTGTGTGTGTGTGTGTGTGTGTGTGTGTGTGTGTGTGTGTGTGAACTGACTGCACCCAGGACCGGCTGTCTTGCTCAGTAATTGTTTGCAGAGTGCTCGACACGACTCCCGCTGACCTTTAATTTCAGGCTTTGTGGTGGAAATGTGCGGATCGTCGGCCACGGCCCTCGTTTGCCTCGCTGCGTTTGTTCTGAGTGTGCGTGTGTGTGTGTGTGTGTGTTTCATTTTTTCCTCTCTGGCTGTTGGCGTGTGATTTACACTCCGGGCATGTTCAAGCGAGCCGTGTGCCATCGATACTGTTTTTATTACACCTTGTGCCAAGTGCTAACAGCCGGATACGAGGCGCGGCGACGAGTGGATGCAGCCGCAATTAGCATAATTGAAATAATAATAATGCTAACGAGCTTTCTGAGTGGAGGCAGAGCAGAGAGGAGAGGTGGCAGTGACGGCGGCAGCGGCAGCTCCGTCACCGTGGATGGCCGCTGCAGAGCATTGTGTGTAATTGGGATAATGGGCTGGTTTAGTGGGGGAAGTGATGCTTTTCACCGCGTTCGGGATGAAACAGGTGCCAAATTCACCCGAGTCAGTTGTGTCAGTGTTTGTTGTTCTAACCAGGCCTTCATCATGTTTTCTTACAGTTTAAGCATTAAAACATCTGAATCATGTTGTCAGGAAGTGACGTTCACACATTCAACTCCAAATCCAGGGTAGTTTTACTTTGCTGCACTTCGAAATATCTCATATTTCCAACAGAAATCCGCTAGTTTCAAGAAATGTTCCTGAAATGATCTTCAGTCTCTTTATTCTTGAACCTTTGAAGAAAGGCAAGTGAAGTGAAGATCAGATAAGGTGAGATTAGAGACATTTTATTGATCGACATGTGGAAATTTAGGCTTCCTGGCAGCAGGAGAACAGAATATATTTTGTTGATAGCTAAATAACCAATAGCATGTGTTTGATATTTGAAGCATTGTCTATGTGCTACTTGAAGCATGGAAAGACAAAAGTAAGAGTAATACACACCAAACATACAGTAATAGTTCCTGTGTAGTGTATTAAGATGCAAATAATGATGAATAAACATCCAGGTCTTTTCATCTGATTTGTTCGGAGATTTAAACACATCTGGTGTGTCAGATATTTACATTTGCTGTCACATGCAATATTTAGTAGCTGAGGCAGTGCACGTTGATGTTGGGAGGTTACCTCACGTTAACGGGCCTGATCCAGGGGCATGCATGCAGCGCTTTGAAAATACAAACAATGAGGACTTAGTTTCTAAGAACAGCAGCTGGTAAACTTGGCAGTATTTGGGGTTTAAAGCATGAGAAATTTGGCAAATGAGGCTGAGTGACACCACAAATTCGTGGTCATACCTCAGAGTCCATCACTCGGTACTGTTTTCTATTCTGTGAGCGACAATAATATCGTGTGTCGAGATATTTGGTGATGTCAAATTTTGGATATCACTCAAGCCTCGTACCGCTCTTTTATTATGAATTATGCATTGCGAGCATCCCTGTTTTCCATCGCCAGCAGATAAATGACAAATGGCACTGTGATGATACCAAGATGGCCATGGTAACACAAGAGAAATCACCAGAGCTGAAGACAACCTATTGGAAATGTCTCGTCGCGTCTCTTTATGGAAACACAGACAACTACTGATAAAGCAAGGCGGTCTTGAAGGTTACACCCACCGTTGTCTTCTGAGGGGCCTCTCAGGGGCTGATCAGTGTAACGCTAAGTGAGTGCCAATATATTTTGTTTTACTTAAGTGACATTTCAGCGCTGGACTTTACTCTTATTATATCTTCTTGTATTAGGACTTGTATTTCAGTAAAGGCTGTTTGTTCCAGCAGCCGTGTACGTCAAAATGGCACCACGGATAAACACAGCCTGTGGATGTTTTTTTTCACAGGAAGTCATTGAAAATATCTGCGAGTGAGAGTGTTGAAGTCTGCCTCGCTGTGATCCCTCTCTGTGTTTTTATTTTAACACTGGTGTGTTTCTGACACTTTATTCCCACCATCAGTCTAACCTGAACGACACACACCTGAGCTGACTTCCTCCTCCTCCTCCTCATCCTCCTCAGAGTTTCTCTCTATGCCACCGTCCGCCCGGCCAAATGCTGCGAGTCGGAAGAATTAGCTTCCAACAAACCGGCCTACAAATGAGGCATTAAGCATTGGTAATGGGGGTGCAGAAAGGTCACGGCTGTATTAATCTGTCGTCTGGGGAATACACCCCTGAGCGGGGAAACACAGAGACCGAGAGAGAGCAGGCACATTTCCAAAAACAAACCCTGAGCATGAATAAATATTTATTTGCGCCCGGGTGATCATATTGATCATAAAATGTTTTAGGAAACAAAACGAACAGGAAAATGAGATTGATGTAAAAATATTCAGCTGCTGCTTTGAGCGTTTCCCCTTCGGACACTTTGAGCATCTCTGGGCTGAGAGCAGAGGTCGCTTCCTGCAGGAGCATCGATTTTATTTCAGGATCAACAAGGAATTTTTATCCACTTTTACTAAAATCAGCTGCTGACATTAAGTCAGTGATGTTTTTCTGTTCACGCATTCAGTAAAGAGTGAAAGCCTTTTTAGATTTTGTGAATGTGAGGCTGCAGCATGTTCAAAGACAAGAAAATGGCTTTAAACAAGCGTCTGAACACATCTTCTTGTCAGTGATCTTCATAATGTTTATTCCCATTTAAGGATGAAAGTCCTTTAGTTCTTTTTGAACTCACAAAGTCACTTTAATAATATTTTGATTCTTTATAAGTATAATAGTTTAATTTGTATTTGTTATGTGTATATATTTCATATTTAACATACAGTGAATAATTCATATTATTATTTATTTATTATGAATATGATATGGATATTATTTGTGTACAGTAAGAACAAGTACAAGGTAGTATTTATGATATATTTGATATTTGTGCTTTGACATAATTTATATCTGTTTATCTTTCAACTTCTCAGTTTCACAATCATTTATTACAAGAGTGTTTTTTGAATAATTACAACCTACAAAGATTTTGATATGTGACTATAAGATTTACAGACGTTAAACTGTATGTTTTATTTATGATTTATGCACAAAATTGGTTACTTGTGGAGTTCCTCAGGGTTCTGTGTTGGGCCCACCACACAAAGATAGATAGATGTACTTCTCCTGATGTGATGGGTGCAATAAAGAAGGACAGACAGCACTCGCTAAAACCAGCATTGCAAAGTGCTTTACAACAGGTGCAAATCACAGGAAAAAAATACGTGGTAAATTCTAAATAAACAGACCAGTATAAGGAATGAAAGCCAAATATAAAAAAAGACTTGAAGTGCAACGTCAAGAATAAAGTATATTTTAAAAGACATCGTCAGAAGTGATTGAAAAGACAAATCATAGTTTAAAAGGGTTAAAATGCTAAGAAGTACCAAAAATGCACTTTATTCTTCATCCAGGCAACGCAGGAATGTGTCGTTGTTCGTGTTGAAACGGTCGACTCATTTCTGATGTGAGATTTAAGTCAGTGTTGCGTGTTGTGGGTGATTGTTGTCCGTGTGTGTTTCAGCGTGTCAGAAATGATCTCATGGTGTATTCTGCTCTTTCACTTGAATGTGATGAGTCCACGATCTGGTCTCTGCAGCTGGAGACACATCATAATTATTTTATCTTTAGTTTTTTTTACGTGACTGTGTGCATGTTTGATTGGTTGTTTCATTGTGTTGGACTGAATGAGGATTCTGTCCAAAGCAATGACTCCAGGATAAATAAGTGGTTGTAAATGGTAAACACCAGGCTTCAAATGTTTGACTGTTGTAAATAAATGTATTTATAATGTACATAGAGATAAAGTCTCTTCTTCCTCTTCCTCTGTGACTCTCAGACTGCAGGATGAGTCTCGTCTCTCCTGGGTTTTGGCCTCTGTCTGTCTTATATTTAAAAGGTCGATCTCACAGAGAGGAGGACACACACACACACACACACAAACACACACACACACACACACACACACACACACACACACACACACACACACACACATATTATAAATCAATGCAGAGCAGTAAGCTCCCTGTTTCAGCCACTATTATCACCTGAGTACTTTTCCACTCGCGGCTCCTCGTCCATCATCGTCCTCCTCAATCTTTGACTTCAGATGTACACGTTTTAACTCTTTGATCAGGTTTATTTTATAATTAGAGCCCAAGCAGGTCTCGACCTGCCAGGCCCCTATTTTTTTGTAGTAACGACTTTTTTTGTCCCAAATGACTTTTCACTGCCTGAACATAACCCAAAACTCACCAAACTTGGAATATACATCACACCTGGCAAAACATTTCATAATCTATTGTCGATGGGAATTTTCAACACTAGGTGGCGCTATAATCAAGGAAAGTGCGTTTTGGCTTATAACTCCCACATACTTTATCGCACATTCAAAACACTTCTATCCACGCATTCCCATTCCACGGCCATTTCCGCCTACCGTTTTTTTCACAAATTCGCAAAACTTTTTCGAACTCCTCCGAGGCAATTTCAGCGATTTGTACAAAACTTTGCACACAGCACCTGTGGACCCTCCTGACAAAAAGTTATTAAAATAATTTTTGGTATTTCAAACAATACTCAAGTTATTGAATAACAACTTCCTGCAGATTTCCTTCCAAACAGGAAGTGTTGCATATCTCCACACTGATGTGTCCTACTTACATCAAACGCAGGTTACTTCTTCCCCATGAGCCCCTGAGGCTCTGTGCAAAATTTTGGCCGATTAGAACCAGGTGGCGCTCTTTAAATTAAAGTATTTTATATCTCCACATCAGTAGGTCGGATTAACACGAAACTTGATACAATTATTGCCAATGCCCTCCTGACGATAGCTGACGAAAGGTGTTACCAGGGAACTCTATAGCGCCCCCTGGAATATCACAAATCCAAGCCCTGCCTCCTACATGCATATACATGAATAACATTCGGTATGCATATGTATCATGACCAGGTGCACAAAAAACATCCATTGAACCAAACTGTCACTCCAACAGGAAGTCAGCCATTTTGATCCATTTCCATGTCTCGTACTTTAACAAACTCCCCCTATCGATTGAACACCACAGACTTCCAATTCACTCAGTATCATCCTCAAACCTTGAAGATGAAAAGTTATCAAAAGCTTTCGCCCTCCTTGAGACATGGTAGGTGTCACGGTGCGGTCCATTTTCATGCTTCGCCATAAAGCATCAAGTCCTTAAAACTTCAACATACAATTTCCCATGTATACCAAATTCATCACACATGTATGCAATGATTCCCTGAATACCTCCATGCATCAATACTGTGTCATATACCCCCATATAACCCCTTCCTGCACTGTCCCAAACACCGACAGTTAAGAGATGTGTACACAATAATCAGGCAGGTACGCAGCACGCCCCGACAGCAGCATGCCCCGACGCGCATGGACTGCGAAGGCCCGTTCATCGCTGCTTGTAGCTTTCATTATGATTATAATCAGTTTACTTTTCTGATGAGGGTTCAGGTCCTGTCTTAGTTATTTTGACTCTTGAAATGCGAGGTGTTGCACAGGTTGTGCTCGTGTGTTTGACAGCTCTGTGTGTGTTGACAGAGAATCATTGACTCTTCCTCTGTCTTATTTTCTTTCACAATAAAAGCACCTTGGTGCCTTACTGGTGGAGACTTTTAATGTGAAGCAGCAGCAGGAAATCTTTAGTTTGCATTAACAGTGATTTAAATCAGTTTTGTCTTGTTAGGGATATGTTGATATAATACCTGGCATTATATGAACTAGTGCTGATACTACCTGGTATTTATGATGCAGAAATGCGTAAATAATCATGAAGAATGATAAAATGTTGTCTTCATCTGTTTCAGTGGTGTGGGTTTGGCCCGAGCTCACTTTGAGAAGCAGCCTCCATCCAACCTGAGGAAGTCCAACTTCTTCCACTTTGTGCTGGCCCTGTACGACCGGCAGGGTCAGCCGGTCGAGATCGAGAGGACTTCCTACGTAGACTTTGTGGAGAAAGACAAGGTGATATTTTGTTTCTGCTAGAAACCAATGTGAAAGCACTGTAATGAGTCAGAAACTATTAAAAACACGTCAATGAGATACAATGGTGCGCTGAAAAAAAACATCTGCTCCCCTCAAATATGTATTTCAAACCAAAAAGTCTAAATCAGAGGCCTGTGCCACAAATAATGAATTAGTCTTTGACTCAATTTCTGTACTTTATCTTCAAATGAGCGATCTGGGACCAAACACTTCCTCTGCATGAAATTACAAAATGTGCCCTTGATTTTTCTAATGCTAAAATCTCGAGCTGAGAGCATCAAACGGCACCAGAATACAGGAAATGTATCTGCTCTGTTCTTGAGGAAAACCTTCAGAGCCACAGACAAGTCAGACAGAACTGAGAGACGGACCAACATGTTGCTGGTTTGGATTAAAAAGTGGGATTTAATGTGCCATAGGAAGAAGGAGCTGCAACATATAGTCAATTAATCATTAAGGTACATTTTCGATCAATAATCCAATATATAGATGTTTCCAGTCTCTCTAATGTCAGAACAAGCTGTTTCTGTTTGTCTCAGCACTCAATATTACAGTTGCTGTCGATTGATACCTTGGTAATTAGAATAATTAATTTTTAAGATGCGCAGCATACAGATAAACACCAAGTTATACGTAAAAATCCACTTCGAAATAAACTTTTTATAAACTGTTGTGTTGTTGGAGCAGTAAACCTTCTCACAGGTCAGATTTAAGATGAAGATTTTAAAGATCTTCAGTAGGAACTAATGAGCCTCAGACAGGAAGTCAGACAGTACCGAGAGACAGGCCAATGTGTGGTTTAAGAATAGAGAATGACAGCAGACTGATACATTAAGCTGCACCATATAGAATACAAACAGTACAAGTCCTACTAATAGTGCTAATGATGATGATGATAATAATTTCCAGACAGGTTGGGAGTGTTTGTTGTTTGATCGGCTGCCAGCTGGCACCACATCCTCCCCTCCTCTCCTCCCACTCACTCGCTCAACTCACCTCTGCTTTGACCTCTAGTCTCTCGCCCTGATATCCCCCAACTCACACACACACACAAACACACACACACACACACACACACACACACACACACTGGGACTGAGCCAACACTCCCGGGCACAGTTGGCACCGAGCGGCTGACTGACGGAGACTGAAAGGAGAAAGAGAGCTGGAATAAAAGGGGAATAAAAGGTTGAAAAGAGAGAAGAAGA
This sequence comes from Diplodus sargus, assembly GCA_903131615.1. Lineage (NCBI taxonomy): Eukaryota > Metazoa > Chordata > Actinopteri > Spariformes > Sparidae > Diplodus > Diplodus sargus. The sequence goes on along the minus strand of CAEMYA010000142.1, from coordinate 334,788 downwards.
AGAAAAAGAGGAAGGAGAAGCGGAAGACAGAGAACAAGAAGGGTTGAGCGAGGGTCACGAGAGAAGAGGAAACTGAAGAAGATGTAAAGAAGCAACGGTGATGGGAGGGCACAAGAATAAAAGATGTTTTAACTTCATCTAAACACAAGTTTCAGATGTGTTCTGGTGGCTGACAGTTCTGAATCTGATGTGAAAGTTTAAAACAAAACTAAACTGTCTGTGGATGAGCAGAAACAGAAACTGAGACCAAACAGACGGAAACTTCAGCCATCAGTACGAGAGTGTTTCAGTGGACACAGAGGAGAGAGAGGGGGCACGTCTGCCTGTCTCAATGCCAAGATCAAGTCACATGATCACTTGGCTGAGTGTGTTGTGGGGGTCAGAGGTCAAAGGTCACTGAGCGGTCATCACGATCCAACTGCCTTCACCTGAAACTTAATAATTAATCAATTATAACTGTTATAACAGTTATAATATGGCAACTGAAAAAATACAGATTACACTTAAAACAAGCAGAAGTTGAAGCTCAATGCTGTCAGGAAAATAATAAAGATGATTAACTATGAGGAATTAAATAAAAATACTACAAAGCTCATTGTTGATTATCACTGAGTCAAAAAATGAAAACATTATGAGATATTACATTGATATGATAAAACAGAAAGACAAACAATGTATGAGATGATGTGGAGAAAAGAATTTGCTTCAAACATTTTCTTGGAATTGAAAATTATATTGAACAATATAATTTTAGGAAAATACTTGAAACAAGTTGAAGTTTTTCCTCTTTAGAACTTTTTATTTTTAAAGATGAATTTCTGAAATATTTTTTGGTGATATAAAATAAAAAGACAAAAAAAGTTATTTCTGATGTCAAAAGTATTTCATGTAGAAAACAAATAAAAAAATGTTTATTTTAGAAAATCAACATGAAATTTGACTTCAATCATTTTGATTCTGGGTCTCTGAACGTTTCATCCAGTTTATCTTTTTGTTTCATGAAATGTGTGAATCACAGACAAAAACCTCTGATCAGAGACTTTCTCCAGTATTTCCAGTTCTGTGACGTTCATCTACACATGTCCACAACTCCGACAGGAACATCCCTGACTGTGAGGACTGACACTGTGTGGAGGCCGCTGCTGCAGGATCACTGTTGATGTTTTTCATCTCACCGTCATCGCAGTAACTTGCTGTGATTTGTGTGTTTGTATCACAGGAGTACAACGGAGAGAAGACCAACAACGGGATCCACTACAGGCTACAGCTCCTCTACAGCAACGGTAAGTCCAATCCTAACAAAACATGATCATATGACATATAGAGGATTGAGCTGAAAATGGAGGGTTTAGCTCAGGAGGCGGTTCTGAATGTCTCCTTCTACCTTTTTAGTAGAAACACAAGGACTGACCACCAAGTGTCAAGTAGCTGCGAGAGTAATGTGACGTAGACATCTGTGAGGGTCAACATGGAACAACATGTGACTGTGAACATCTGCACATGTGTGATTTGGAGTATACAGTATCCTTAAAGGGATGGCCATCCCCCAAATTAAAAATGATATTTATCCATCTAGATTGTTTTGGCCTTCTCACCAATATAATTAAACTCGATGGCTCAAAGAGCCCAAAAAATATGTTTGAAAAGCTCAGCAGCGATGTCTCAAATAATCCATGGAGCTTGTTGTGAGCAGCTTTAATGTTTGAACTATTTTCTTTTTGTGTCACTACGCAGAAGGAAACGTGCACCTACTCACAGACGAGAGGCAGGTGAACTAAGTCGGCTCACGTTGCTGCTCAGATGAGATGTTGTTATCACATGCACGAGCCTCTCACCTACGAGTAGATGCAAAATAGTTCCGACATGAAACTGCTCAGAGGGAAAATGTGCGTTTGTGATTTTGGGATGAGGAGCCCGAGAGGTGACCGGTTGTTAAGTTCCTGCAGGATAAATACTTTCTGGATTTGAAACGTTAACCCAGGTAGCTGTTATAATTCCTCCTAAAGGAAATTATTCAAATATAAAGATTTATTTTGTCTGATTTTCAACTTGAGCCCTGGCTAACAGAAGTAGAAACACACACACAGCATCAAATTCATCTTAAGTTTAGCCTTTTTTAAATGGCACTTCTGCAGGCCAGGTGAGTATCAAATGATGAAGTCGAGGTAATGACGCTCTCACTTTCTGTTGAACTTTGCTGCATAAATTAGAGTTTGTAGAGAAGGATTTTATATTAAAGGTCACCTCAGTGGGCTTTTAGTGAAAGGCTGGAAAAACTTTTTCATTATCAGCGCACACACACACACACACACACACACACACACACACACACACACACACACACACACACACACACACCGAGTCAGACATCTGGAATATCTGACAACTAACCAAACCTGAACTCTGTTTTGTCCATTGGGGGGTTTGGAGGGATCTTTTGCTGATTCAAAACACACAGTTCGTCTTTGTGCTGGCTCGAGTCCAGAGCTGCAGGAGGAGGATGGCCGTAATGCTCTCAGACCCCCGCAGAAACACCAGATAAAGTGGGACATAAAAGAGCGTTTTCTTCCAAAGGGGGATAAATCACTCTAATATGAGTCGGCGTCGTCGGATTAGCATTGCACGGAGGTAATTGACCTCATCGGCAACTGGGATAGATAGCCGCCATTTAGGCTGCAGACTGCTCAGCGCTCAGCCGCAGAGCGAGGAGTGAATCATGTCAATTAGAAAGCAGAGGAAGCTGCGAGGAAACGGCCCGAAAAACAAGAAGAAAGAAATACAATTAGAGCTCCTCCGCCGCTAACAGGTGTTCCCTGCAATTTGCTTCCTCCACCCCATGTCGTGTTTGTGTCACATTTACGCTCGGATGCATAGCTAATAAAAGACAAGCAATCCTGATTGATATTTAATTTGTCGGAGAATGAGGATTCCTTGTTATCCTTGAGGAAAAAGGCAGTGGGGGGGTGCTGTGGTTGGGTGGTTTGGGGAAGGAGGGGGGGAGGGGCTCGGCTGTTAAAGGCTGCCTGGCCTATAAATAATAAACAGCTCTGGAGCCGCGCTAATGTTTGTTTTTGCTGAGGGGGGTTAGCGTAGCGTAGACAAGATGACAAGAAAACATAAATACACAACCGGGACATAAATAATAACAGAATTCATTTACTGAACATTATTAGGATTCACTTCTTTTGTTTGGGGGGATTTTTTTCTTTTTCCTGCATACTGAGAGCGAATTAGCATTTCAGGCTAATGCATGTATGTATGTTGGTGGTATAAATGTGTCATCAGGCAGTCACTGATAACAAGGACTGTGTGTAAACTGTGTGTGTGTCCTCAGCTCATCAGTGTTTATGTGTGTTTGTGTGTTTCAGGCATCAGGACAGAACAGGATCTGTATGTTCGGCTCATAGACTCCATGACCAAACAGGTGAGAAAAAACTGATGTTCACAAATCACCACGATGCAGATCTCAGTTCAAATTCTTCAGAACATGTGGTGGATAATATCAAAATGACAAAACAATGTTGCCCAGCAAATCTCTCAAAATTTCTTCATTTATTACAGATGATTGATTTTTCAAACTCATTCCCGACTCAAATTCAGATGCTTTTGGATCGTAGGTCGAGTCGGCCACCATCCTAATGCTCCAGTTGGGAATAAGGCTAAAAATAAAACAGGAGATTTCAGATAAGTTAGGAGGGTGTAGACTGTCCTGAATTAAAAATCAAAGCACCACTGTTACTGTTGCCTCTGAACAAGCACATATTTTCATTGTAAGGCTGCTCCAAAGATATGACAAGTTAGATAAGATGGCGCTGATGTTAGCCTGTTAGCTTTACATTTTTCAGACCATCTCCTGCGCTGGAAGCTAAAGCTACTTAGCTTAGCATCAAGACATGAAGCAGGGGAAAACTCCAACAGCACACCGATAAATGCCTCTAAATTCTCTGACGAAGATTTTTAAACTTGTTTCTTTGAATTGAACAGAAACACAAAACCCAGTTTGTGGTTTTATGAAACAGAATTCTTTCTTGACTCAGAGATCTTCAGCGGGTCGTTCCAACATGCAGCTCCCACTGAAACCACACATTTTCTCTGACCCACTGAGACTGGAGAAACTTGCCCTTTCTTTACACCCAGAGCTCCAATTCTAAAACAAATAAAACAGTCAATGAATCAATTCTGCCTCGAACCTCTGAATACTATCCTTCCTTTAACTAAACTTTAAAAACTCCCCTTAACTGAAAGAATCTCCTTAAACCCTTCGACTAACTCTCCCTCCTCCTCCTCCTCTTCCTCCTCCCCTCTTACTTTCCTTAAACTCTTGCAGCACTGATGTGTTTTCCTTTCCAGCAGTGCAGTTCAGTCTTTAGCTGACTCCAGATCCTCCCGTCCCACTTTTCCGGTTTTCACTCACTCAGAACCCCCGTGTGGGATCTGAACCTGTGAACGTTTCTCTGCCAAGAAGAAAAAACCTCAAATATTTCCAAATTCCAGTCGATCTGGCCAGCCGACCTCACGGCTTCATTCCTGAAGTTCACTCAACTCCACATCCTCCTGTTCAAAAATATTAATCTGAGAAACATCATGTGAACCTCCTCTGTGGGATTTTTTTCTTCTATCCAGTGGTTTCTAACAACATGTTGCATAAAAAGCACCAATAAAAATGTCATTCAATAATTTAATTAATGATTAAATCAATAAGAATGAAATTAAACAGATTACAGAATATGCCGAATTTTTAAGCTACTTGTCAGATTCATTTTAAGTAAATCTGGAACAAGTTGAGTTAAGGTGGTCTGGAGCCTGAAGTATCCACGATAGTTATAGTTTTACAGTTCAGATTAAAATGCTTTGATATTCTTCTTCTGTTGCTTTTAAAAAATAGGTGTCGGTTTGTTACTTGCAGGTTGTTAATGACAGAATCAAATCAAATCATATCATGCAATCACTTATCATGCCTTCAACGTCGCTGCACTTCTTTAAATGCAATGTCAGGGTATAAATATTTAAAATTCATTGAACCAGATTAATATAATAAGTGCACAAATTAGTAATTTGATAGTTTATTAAAAGCAATTTAGTTCAACAGGCTGTCTGTTTGAATATGAATATTGTGATTTCCACAGAGCTCGTTTTTATTTGTCTGAATCTAAATGCTAATTCTCTTTTTTAAATCTTCACAGCTGAATTATGATTGACCTCTTGACCCTGATGGATCCGATATTGTTGTGTTGGTTAGTTCCTAGAACATCATAATTAATGTTGCTCCAGGATAATCATTACTACTTAACTGGAAGACATAAAGTCCACATTTTGAGCAAGCCGTTGCAGCTGAATGGGCCCTGACTCAAAACATATTTTTACACTGTTAACTTATTATTACACTAATTTCATTTATTATTTAAGTGTTCTGTTGCTGTTAGGTTAGTGTTATAATCCAGTGTCTCTGAAACCACTTCTGTTTCTTTACTCTCTCACTTTCTTGTAATTGGTGGTGGTAGTGCAGCTTAATGCTGGTTGCAATCTGCCATCTACCGAAAAAGAAGAAGAAGCTGCAGTCAGCGTGTTATTCTCCATTCATCAGATTAGAAAAAGACAGAAAACAGTAAACACAGTTAAATATGAATTTGATAAACAGCATTTCCCCCAACATGTCTATAGATATTGCAATAATATTCCACAATAATCATCCAGTGAAAACCTGATATTGTCACAGCAATAGTTTGGATTAAAAAAGACTCTTTCACAACATTAAACGTGTTGGAAAGGAAACTTCTCCCACAAGCGTATTTTTCCAGTCTTGCCACAAAGCATCAACGACACCAACACGGAGAAATCTGATTGTACAAGTGATAATTCAGCTGTTTGTGCGTCATGTCTTTAGTGTGTTGCCTTCAGGTTCCTATAAAAAGCAGCTTCATAGCTTCAGAGCCAAAGACTAAATGCAGACAGACGAATAAAACTATCCATAAAACACAACTGATGCTGTCCCACATGAGCACTAACTACAATCAGAAACTAGATTTAGATCCAGGGTCCCTCCACATGACAGGACCAGAAGTGATAATGGATCCCAGTCAATCAATATTACAGAGCACACCAGGACAGGATTGACACAATTTTATTCAAAATCACATTTACTAAAGAATAAGATAATAATAATGATCATAATACTACTACTAGTGAACCTGAGGCTTTTGTGGCCCCTAGAGGGTCTGGAGGTCTGGGGATCTGGTGGTCTGGGGGTCTGGAGAGTCTGGAGGGTCTGGAGGTCTGGGGTTCTGGGGGTCTGGAGGGTCCGGAGGTCTTGGGATCTGGTGGTCTGGGGGTCTGGAATTCTGGAGGGCCAACAAATTGATGCCCGACACTTGCTGTCATCAACTAATCAGCCACTCCGAACATGAAATAAAATTAAGGAAACAAATGAATAATTTCCAAAAACCTGTTTCAGCCTCGATCCGTCCTCCCAGCTTCACCTCCTTCTTATTTATCCCCCAGTCATTCCCCTCCTCCCCCCTACTGGTCGGCCCTGTCGGCATGTCACCGATCGATGTACCAAGCGGCTCCTCGACAAAGCGTCAGCCACGGAAACCGATCAATAGGCCCTAATGTGGTGCAGCGACGGCACACTGGAGACAATAATCCTGACACCTCCTCCTCCATGATACACACACACACGTCTCCACCTTCACCTCCCACTACATGACACCCCATTGGTCGACAGTCAGAGCTGACAGACGGGTCGGCTGGAGTCCCCGCGGATCGATAAAACCCTGTTGAGGGCCCGTTAGAAGCCCGGCGTCCATGGCATTTTCAGAGCGAGGAGGAGCTGAATTAATGCAGATTGGACTGTGGAGCGATGCAGCCATTGCCGCATTATACAGTGAGTGACATCACACAGAGACGCTGAGGTGTGACTGTCACAACTCTGTGGGACGTCTCTCTGTGTTTAGAAGTAGGGCTTAAAATATTTCAGAGCAAAAAAGTAAGAAAAACCACTAAATCAAATCAGAATCAATGTTTTCATTCTGTCCTCGATACTGGTGACAACCCAACAACGCGCCTGAAGACTCTGACAGCCTCTTTAAAGAAGTGAAGACAAGACGAATGTCCTCATTCTCTGAAAAAGCAAAAAATAAACCTCACTTTCTGACAAATATATTAATTAGAGCTGTTACGATAAGTCGATTAATATATTAATTGATTAGCTGAATAAATGTCAAAACATTTGCTGGTTCAAGCTTCTTAAACATGAGGATTCACTGCTTTTCTATCACTTCTGACAGTGAATGAAGAATTTCTGGGTTTTTTAGAAGCAATTTATGGACACTTTCTCTGGAAACTGTGATTTTCATGTCTTCCTGACAATTGATTACTTGTGAAAATAACCAGCGATTGGTTGATGATGAAATTAGTTGTAGCCTGAATCCTCACTTTATAAAATCAGTTTGTGGAAATGTCTCCATGTTATACACATGTTGTCATTCTCAACTTTTTAAACATTTTCTGAAATACTGAATTTTCTAAAATCTTTGTCGGAGATTTAAAAAAATCTTCACCTTCTAAAAACTGTCGAAAGTAATTCCACTTTCCAAAAATCTGCATCGATAATTCTGCGAAAATGTCTTCACATAGAAATTTGTATATCATGGTCAAGGTTTACAACTGTTGGTTTGCACTGAAAAATATCTAAAGAACACACACACTCACACACACACACACACACACACAGCAGAATGTAGACATTAACCCACAAACAAGCATGAAAGTGGACATGCAATCACACACTCACGGGACTCTTGCATCAGGAACGATGATGTATAAATATCGACCACTTGTGCATGTGTGTGGGTTAGTGCACGTGCGACGCACGTGTGTGTGTGTGTCTGATGCAATCCACATCCCTCCTGGTCAAACTGGAGCATTTTAATCCGGAGGAACAGAGCCAGGATCAAAATCAATAATGTAGAAGTGGTCGTTATCCTAAAAGTATTGTCCCCCAGGGGTGTGTGTGTGTGTGTGTGCATGAGCGTGAGCGTGCAGGGCGGAGGTCTGTTTTGACTATAAAGGTGGATGAGGTAGTGGTAGGTCATCGTAGGAAAAGACACACACACACTCTTACTGGAGTTCATTTACAACCACCAGGGTATTACAAAGAGCAACACACACGCACGCACGCACGCACGCACGCACACACACACACACACACACTGGTCATCCGTCATCCGGACGCTGACATGACAGCTCTGTGGGGGTGAGGAGGGGGGAGGATGGGAGGGTGAGGAGGGGGCTTCATCCCAGGGAGCCACGCGCCATCTGGCAGGGAATTCTGGGAAGTCCTGAGGAGGCTGAGACCACCGAGAGGGGAGGAGGTGGAGGAGGTGGAGGAGGAGGAGGAGGAGGAGGAGGAGGAGGTGGAGGAAGTAATTGACGGTCACGATTTTGTTGGTGGTGAAGGTATTGTGGTTAACTGGTTTATATATTGAGGTAACTGGTTTATATGTCGAGTTAACTGGTTTGTATTTTAAGTTAAATGTTTATATGTTGAGTTAACTGGTTTATGTTGAGTTAACTGGTTAATATGTAGAGTTAACTGGTTTATATGTTGAGTTAACTGGTTCGTATGTAAGTTAACTGGTTTATATGTCTAGTAAACTGGTTTATGTGAAGAGTTAACTGGATAATTTGTCGAGTTAACTGCTTTATATTTTGAGTTAATTGGTTAATATGTTGAGTTAACTGGTTAATATGTTGAGTTAACTGGTTTATATTTTGAGTTGACTGTTTTGTATGACGGGTTGGTATGTCGAATCGCTGGTTAATGTTATGAGTTAACTGGTTTATATGTTGAGTTAACTTGTTTATCTCTAAATTGAAATGTACTGTGCAGAATTAACCCTCGTCTATCCAAACCTTAAAGCTGGGGACCTCGACCTTCCACCTCCACATTATTTAAACTATTAAAGCAGATTAAATCTCATGTTTTATATCTCCAGTAAATCGTCTCTCTCTGTGTTTGTTCCCATCAGGCCATCCTCTATGAAGGTCAGGACAAGAATCCAGAGATGTGTCGCGTCCTCCTCACCCACGAGATCATGTGCAGGTAAGAATCAGGGCAATTATAAAGCCTGAGAATGATCTCACAGGAGCTGATGGGGGATCTGGTGCATTGGGGCAACTTTTAATTTTATTCTCAGGTCAACTGAAGCATCATTGAACATATACATGTTAACATGTTTACACAGTTGACTGAACCTCAGCTGGTCTACAGACGCATTTGGACCAGTTTACATCAGAGATAAACTAGACAAAGACACACATGAACCAGTTTCCTGCATATCTTAACCAGTCTGCTGTTGTCTGTGCGTGTGGAGAAGTGCTATTGCTGAAATATATACGGATGCTCTTAGGTTGTGTGTGTGTGTGTGTGTGTGTGTGTTTGTTTTATATATGAGTGTGTGTCCTATTTTTATCTGCCCTCCTCCCCCTCACTCTTCTTTACTCCTCAGTCTGAACCAGTAAAACCATCAGCAGAGACACGCAGGGCAGGAAACGTGTTGATTGGTGTGATGAACGACAAACCAACAGCTGCTCTTTTTTTCTTTTAGACACACACACACACACACACACACACACACACACACACACACACACACACACACACACACACACACACCACCTTTCATGCATGTAATGCAGCTCATGGTGTTTTACAGAGTGAGACCTAAAGAAAAATAAAATAAAATAATGGAAAATAAGATATCTATATTGTGTTCGTATTTAAAACATTTTTGTATTTTTGTATTTTTGTTTTATCCTAAAGGTTAAATCATATTTGAAAAAAAAAAACAGTAAACAAAATGAAACTTTAATGA
>CAEMYA010000142.1:303598-314456 GCA_903131615.1 Diplodus sargus | reverse complement strand
ACGCGCGCGCGCACACACACACACACACACACACACACACACACACACACACACACTTTGTGGTGGGGGGTGGTTTAGTGTGTTTAGTGACCCATCATGCAAATGATGTAGCTCAGTAGCTACAGTAAAGCGATTTAATGTTGTGAATTCACGTCTCGCTGGAGTAAATCAAACTGACACACACACACACACACACACACACACACACACTGATCTTTATGTTTTACCTTTAACTCAACGCTCTTTTTCCTTCTTGCTTTTTTCTTGTTTTATTTCTCTCCTCGGTCGTCTCAGATTGTTGGAGGCACATGAACATTTTCTCCATCCATTTCATCATTTGTGACCTCTGACCTTTGATCTCCTTAAACATTTAGTTTTGGTTGATGGTTGGTTTTCTATGACATCCGTCCCTCTGGCACATTTAACAAACAACAGACCTCACATTTAACTCTCCAGAGTGAATTATTATGAAACAAACACAGAAATACATATTTACCATTTATTTAACTGCTACAATTACATAAAGCTGCAGCAATTCATCTTCTAGTTGTCACCTATAAAATTATCCACTATTTGGATAAGTGAGGAATTGGTGTAAAAATATCCAGAAAATGCTGAAAGATGTCGTCCTCAAATGTCTTTTTTTTGTCCAAAATCCAAAGATATTAAAGAAACCAGAAAATATTCATATTTTACTAACTGAAGCAGTGAATTATGGCCTTTTCCTGAAAAAATCTCTCAAACCAATAATCAATAATCAAAATAGTTGACAATTTATCAATATTGAAATATCTGCTTAGTGCTCAGATTATGCTATCAAGTGTCTTTCATGAGGAGCAGTGGATGAATGATGGAGGGATTTTGGACACAGCTGTCGACTCTGGGAGAGATTTTGCTGTTGATTTTTTAAAATGTCATCTTCCAAAGCTGTGAGCAGCAAAACTGAACTCCATCATCCTCCGTCATGCTCATGAGGATGAACAGAAACCTCAGAGACACAGATTCCTGTAGAGGGCAGAGAGGACACATATTTGTGAATAATTGAGCGAACTGATCCTTTAATTCAAAACAAACACAAGCTTCACTCCAAAAAATTGGAACTTCTTTTAGCTCGGACAAAGAGATGCTGTCGTACACTAACAGACGTGTGTGTGTGTGTGTGTATGAATATAAATGTGTGCTGATGCTCCTCTCAGAGGTCGCTTTGTTTCCTCCGTTTGCCGGCTAATGGCCAAAATCCTGCCGAGGCAGCAAAAAGCGGCGCTGACGGATCGCCGTAACAGCGCCGTTATTACACGCTAATATTGCAATTAGATGGGTGGACAAGTTGCCCGAGTGGGGCAATAAATCGCCACAAAGTGTCAGAGCGTACAAGGAGGCTGAGCTCTAATTACCCAGAACACACCTCTCCAGCCTCCCCCTCCTCTGCTGTCTGACCATCACCCTCCTGCTTTAATGGTTGTGCCTTACATAGAGGTCATGACCCCCCCTTTACACATACACACACACACACACACACACACACACACACACACACACACACACACACACACACACACACACACACACACACACACACACTCAGAGCACCACTTGTTCCTCTAACACCATTTGCAGCTTAGATGTCATCTGTAGAGAGTTTAGAGTGATGAAGAGTGACTTTTGACCTCCTGGTATTGAACCTGGAGCCCCTGATATCTCCAGCCAATCAGTGGGTCTCTCAGATACAGGCCCCGTCCCTTACTTTTCTACAAAAAGAAAAATAATCAAATATATCTTTAAATACAGACCTGATATGGTTTTAGTCGTGCTCATGTTTCTGTCAGATGAAACACTAAACTACATTTCCCATCAGCCCCGCTGCCATCTGAGCAGAATGAAGGGAAACTTAAGAGGAAAATCAAGGCTGAGGGTTTTCAAAAGTTTTTATCTCTTTGTGCCGAGTTTTCTGAGAATTAATCATCATTTGCAAAAGCAGCTCCTGCACAGCGTCTTCGTCTCACAGTTAAGATGCTTTATCGTCTCCTGGGAGCAGAAAAGAGGCTGCAGAGCGAGCGTCAGCAGAGAGAGAGACAAAGGAAGGTTTGATTTCAAGACACGATTCAGGAAGAAACAAAACATTAGCTTTCTATTGCTTTTATTGGTTTACTGTCCTTCATGTCAAGCCTTTTATTTTTTTGTGTTTTTATTCTTTTATGTTCTTTAATTCAGCGAGGTCACCTGGATTCATCTGGATACAGATTAGAATAGTTTTGGTGCTAAAAGTAAGTCATGGTTTATCAGTGGATGTTTTTCCATGTGGCAATGTACAACTCTGCAGACCACAGATTTGTTATAGTTTATCTCTGATGGCCTGATTAGAGAAACACTTTGTTCGTGCAAGAAAAAGGCTTTGTCTCATAACACTTGCTTCTGTCAGCACAAACACGGCTAGAAAATGTCCCGACGTCCCTTTGAAAAAACCCTTACAAATGTGAAAAAAACCTCCAACAGTGATCCCTTGCTTGGCAGCCATCACTGTAACTTCTTCTGTCTGTTTAAAACCATAAATATCCTGAAGTGTCCTTTCAGCCTTTGAGGACGGCTGCTGACTGTCAGCTGTGGCCATGGCTTAGACATGACAACCAGCGAGAGAAGAGATTGTTGGTTTGAAAACAACAATGCGGGCTCCCCTAGAGGTTAGCGTAGCTGCTATAGCATCCGTTCCATCAGAACTGGAGAGTTTATTTGATTTAAAGAACTGAGTGACTTCAGTCAGTTTTATTAACCAACTGGCTCTGGTAGCACTCTCGCACTGATGATCTAAGTTTTTACATTTTTGGAAGGTGCATACCTTTCACAGTTTATTACACTGACTCTCCAGCTTGTTTTTCAATATTTGCAAGTCAAACATCTGATTAATTGATAAAAAAGTAAAAGCTAAGAAGGAGGGAAGACAAGCACAACTCCCATGGTGCATTTCACTAACAAACATCCAATCACACAGCTTCAAATTGATGACATCTTGTCTGTAAAGAATAGAAATCTTTACATCCTCCTCTAAAGCTACCACCCGTGTTTTTGGGTGAAATCTCTGGATGTGATTTCAGATGTGGCGCTCTAAGTCCTGTTTCTGTGTGTGTGTGTGTGTGTGTGTGTGTGTGTTCATGTGTGTGTTGGACCCCATGGAAGGTTAACTCCACAGGGGGGTGGGAGTTGGTAGTAGTGGAGGGGGTTATCTGCCCCTATGGACCCTTCCTAGCAATCGTAGCATATTGATCGGACGAGCGAGGCCCATCGGAGCCGGCCAGATTAAGAGTATAGATTTACAATAAAAGCAGGACATTACTGGGCAGGCGAGGCTAAAATTGAAAGGGGGAGAGAGAGGGTGAGGGGTGAGGGAGTGGGTGAGGCAGTCAGAAGGGGAGGAAGGCCTGGAGGTTGCTGCAGGGGTTTCTGGGTAATTTGAGTTAAGGATGTGGGTGACAGCGGATACATGCAGGTCAACTGCTGTAGCGAGATTTCAGGTTTATGATGTTATTGAAGGAAACCGTCATCGCCATGATGGGTTAATGTGGATTAACGCCGCTGACATGGATCTGTAGAGGCAATGCATCATGGGTAAAGTGGGATCAGAAAGATGGGGTCTGTCAGCAGGCACCTGTCAGTCTCTGTTGTGTCCACCCATTACAGTGACAGACAGACAGACAGACAGATGGACAGACGGACAGACAGACAGGGGTCAGACTGGACGCTCCTCACAGACCTCTGATGTCCTGCATCTGAATTGGGGCGAGTTAGTGTTTGAGGTTGGGCTGTAAAATATAGATTGTGGCTGGACGCTGCAGCAGGTGGCCTGATGTTCACACTGAATTATTCACCAACACACACACAGCCACAGCTGAGCACAAGGACACAAACCTAGTTTACATCTGATTTTGGAGCCCATCAGCCAGCAGCAATCTCTGACAACATCACTGTCTTTAACAGACTGTGGTACACTACTTTTATAAGCTCAAATGTAAAGCCATCATGTGAAACTAGAGAACGACAGGCATCCATTGGTACAAACCATGTAGGACTGCATGATAGCTTTTCATAAAATCATGACAATGATCTTTCCAGACGTGCCTTTTCTCATAGATGGGTGTCTAAAATAAAGACCCAGAAAAAACAGTTGGCTGAACTTCACAAAAGCTTGAAAAAAAACCCATAAAATTAATATATATATATATATATATATATATATATATATACATGTAGATGTAGATGACGGTTGCAGGAATTAAGTCTTCGAGTCTTGCTTGAGTTTTGTTCATCTCTCTATAAAAGCAAGGAATCTCTGTCTGTCTTTCTGTGTGTGTGTGTGTGTGTGTGTGTGTGTGTGTGTGTGTGTGTGTTCCTCAAATATCTCTGCGGATCAGGATCAGACTGACCTGAGAGTTTCAACATAGCTGCTGCTTGGTTCAAGGGTGTGCCATGCGGATTTGTTTGGATTACAATGATACCGTTATTGAATTATTTCATAAATGCTTTATACATTCTGCAATCATTGTTCACCGGAGCCACCACAGTCACGTGCGCATCAGAGCCAATCACTGCAGAGCTCAAGCCCACGACATACCCCAAGAAGCAAGCGGATTTATACCCGCAGCGGCGCGAGCTGGATCGGGATTTTGCCAGCGGTTCGGTCCCGTTCTGTTCTGTGCATCTAAACTGACTGTTTAATGAGACTAAACGAGTCCAGACCGAGTCTGTTCCGGTCTGAGGAGATCTGGAGACGCGCCGACAACAAAGTGGAATCAGAATCTGTGGATGTTCGTGTGTAGCTTACATTAGCTGCTAGCTCACCCAGACGGCCCACCTCCCGAGACGATGGACCGGACCCACCGGCACGTCCGAAACTGGACTTAGGATAAATAATGTCCGCCACGTTTGCTTTGTGTCTGGTGCAGAAGAAACGGTAAAAACTGGCTTTTGTCACGAAAGTGTCCCAGCAGCAAGTTTGGTTGTTGAAAAACAGGAAGTTGTGTGAGGGACGTCAGCGGTGATACAGACAGCGACAGAGACAGCGAGTTTTGAGAGTTGAGAGATTTGTGACATCTACCGTGTTTGGAGTGTATAGTTAGTGTGTGTTTAGTGTAGTGTGTAGAGTGTGTAGTGTAGTCGTTTTTATTTGTGTTGTGAGTCAACTGCTGAATTGCGGAGCAGGCAGGAATGAGCTGAGGAGCCTGAGGCATTGCCTGCATTTCAATGTAAATAGTTACATATAACTTTGTAAATTTCAAAAACTTATGCACAAATTCAGCAAACAACAATTTATATTTGCATTATAACTAATGCAATTGGTTCATTAAACTGTTTGTGGTTTTCACAGTAAAAAATCTAACTTTTTCCTACTCTGATTTTTTTGTGATTTTAGGTCCATAGTGTTAATATAATATGTCAAAATGAAAAAAATAAATGTACAGTCACACATGTGAGGTTGTGCTGAAAATAATGACACCAAACAAGGCAAGGTAAATAGTTTTTAAGGTGAAATATAATGGTATAATCACAAGTAGTCAAAAACAGACAGTTATATCCCTGATGTCCCACCTTCAAACACAGCTTCATTTGGCCATCCATGAAAAAACCACTTAACCTCCCACTTTTCTATAGGAATACATGCTTCCTATGGGCAATGCACTAATTGGCCTAATGAAAACTCGCCAAGTGCCAAATGTATGTCTCTTTTCTCAACTCCACAACTATATCATGTGAGCTTGTAGGAAAGGAGCTAACTGATGCTTCAAAGTAAGGCAAATTTTTGTTGAAGGAGGAACTGGCATGGCCGACTCTGATGACCTCTCATGTAAAGATGTCTGAAGGAAAATAGGTTCCATCGGTACTCCAGACTCTTCCCTTTATAGACATGCTCATTCTAAACTTTAGACACTCTAAAAATGGTGTATCCAAATATTTCGGCATCCTCGGGACCATAAACAGTCTCAAAATTGCATAAATTGGATCTGTCTGGAAACCTGAGACATTTTCATTCAGGCTTCCAATGTTCACCTCATTGCTGTGAGACCAACTTTTGAAACTTCACTGTAAAAAATGAGATTATCCCAGCCTCATGAAGCTTACTAAACACAAACTAGAGACTGAAGGCATTCTGAGTATGAATGTCTTTTATAGGTATATTGACAATAAGATGGTCTGTGAGTAATTTCCAGAGCAGAAGTGCGGCTGTCGCAATGTTAAAATGTTTTATCCCAAATCACAGCATAGATTTCCCCCTATTCCTCCCCAAATAGACATAAACCTGATCCGTGTTGGGTCTTTAAGGGTTAAAACATTATGTTTCTTATTTGTAAGAATTGTCTTTACTGACACAAAGAGTTCAGATTCAGTTGAATCAATAAACACCAATCACAACACTAATCAATCCCCATTCTGTGGTCTGCTGGCACAGTCAGAGTTTCTCTCCTGCAGATCAGAATCAGATGTTGATTCCTTCATGATGTTTTCTTGTGTTTGCTCTTCACTGAGCTGTAAATCAGATTTGATTCAAAACATTTGATGTTGTGAGGACAAAGATTTTGTTAGCAGTGTTTAAAAACTCTGAATCTGGACAGAAACAGAAAGAGAGAGAGAAGAGAGGTTAAGAGTCGGCCCTGTTTTTAGAGTCGTGTTTACTTAATGTGACCGACAAGATTAACAAAAATAGTACAGAGGAATGACTGTGTTTGTGTGTGTGTGTGTGTGTGTGTGTGTGTGTATGTTTGTGTTGCAGCTCTGGGATCAGATCTCATGACTGACCTCTGCCTCTGTTTCCACTAACTTTCCTCCCAGAAAACAAGCCTCAGTTTTTTTCTCCGCTGCTCTTCGTCTTCTGTCTGATCGACTGCAGAGTTTAGCTTCGTCTCCCAGATGTTCAGGTGTGTGTGTGTGTGTGTGTGTGTGTGTGTGTGTGTGTGTGTGGTGGAGGTTGGAGATGGGGATGGGTGGAGGTTGTAACCTGTCCCTGTGTCTGGGTGTCTCCATTAGGCCCTGGTGCAGCCGGGGCCTGCAGGGGCCCTCCGGGGCTCGGTCAGGTTTGATGTGATCCAGGGAGAAATGTTCAGTGGCCCGGGGTGCCTACAGCCATTTACCACAGGGGAGGATGGGAAGGAGGGGGAGGAGGAGTGGTGTTTACATACTGTACAGACATGATGGATGGTGCAGGTGAGCTGGAAGACTGAGGGGTCCATGAGTTGATCCACCTGAAGTCCAGGTTGTTGAGCTGATTTTGGTTTAGTCTGGACCCATCTGATCTGAAATATGGACATGGTGATGTCATGACAGCTGACATCATCATCAGAGGTCATGTGACAATCTGTGTGAAGTCTTTGAGTGTTTTCTCAGTGAATCAGACTCAGAAACAATTCTGTATGTTACCGGTGCTCACACTGTCAACGTAAGCAAGTTTTAAATGGAGAAAGTAGATAATTGTTAAAATAAAAAAATGAAGTAATGCTAAAAGATAGAAATAATGAACAGAATATGTTCATAAAACAATATAAGACACAAATATCCAGATTTGTACTGTCAGAAAATCCCTCCAGAGGAAACAACAGGCTCTTCCTGTGTTAGTAGATATTGATAATTTTCTTGTCATCCATAATCGTGTCATGATGTCATGATAGCCCAAACTGAGACACAATGAACAACCCAATAAATAAATGCAGCTCATTCTGAAATCAGCAACTCTTTTAATAACAACTCTGATTCCATAATTGACCAAATCAAACACATGTTGATGTCGTGTTCACGTGATCTCCTTTAAGTTCTGTGTTTCCTACAGTGTTTCACCTTCACCTGCACCGCTCAGTCAGCATATCTTCATCACAACACCAGATATCATTTACCTGCCTTGTTCTATCAGCTCTGAAAGGTACTTAGATGTAACAATGTAATCATAAATGTTTTATTTCAAACTAATTTACAAAATTCAACATTAAGAACTTTTCATCTGTTTATTGTAAATGGCCTCCCACTTTGGGAATCACCTGAAAACAGCATTTCTATTATTGTTATTATACTTTTTTTTTGCAGTTTGTCTTTAAAAATGACAAACAAGACATTTATTAGAATAGTTGCTGATTGTTTTTCTGACAATTGACTCATCGTTTATGATTGTCTTTGTACTGAGGGATTAAAACACAAAAGTAGGGCTCGTCACTATGAACTTAAAATAATACGCAAAAATAATTTGTCTACTTTGTCAGCATTGTGGGATGACTGTTGGTGTTTGTGTTGTAAGTCACTTTGGACAAAAGCGTCTGCTTAATGTAAATGTTTCTGATAATAATCATTGTTAATGTGGATTTAATGGCTTTGTGGATAAGTATGAGAACAATGTAGGGCTGCTCGATAATGGCAAAAATCATAATCCCGATTATTTTGATTGATATATATAAAGACGATTATTCATTGATTTGATAACAAGCATTTATTGAACTTTCAACTCTGGTATTTCTTTTAACACGGTAAGTTTGAACTGAAAAACAAGAAAAATGCTAATAAATAAACACTATCCCAGTGCAGCTTAACCATAGGTCCGCTGTGGTGGCAAAATATAATGCTGTTGACACTTCTCTTGCAACTTTTCCGCAACATTCATCATAAAGGGCAGGCAGCGCAATTCTGCTGAAATTGTGATGTGATGGTCACACATCGTGTATCCTTAATTGCGGACTGTGTGGCGATGGCAGGAGTCAGGGAGCTTTTCATTTTTGTGTTTTTTTGTTCCTTCACTGCTTAGTCATGTATTACTCTGTGTGTGGACTTTAAATGGTTAGATAAATTGGTCGTGTTCCCTTGAGGTGCAGACACGGTCACGTGACATACCTGACAATATCTTCATTTGTTATGGGCCAGACTCTTCGAAACCCAAGTGTTTCGACACCACAGAATTCGCTTTACCTTTCTTCCCGACCTAAGGCTGCCTTTCTGCCATCTTCTGCCGTCTTCTTCTACGCATTTTTTCCAAACATGCACTGGCAATACGCACCGGCATGGCTGAAAGCGAACATTTTCGGGCGGGGGTGGAGCGGAGCGGAATGCACAGGTGGAGATGGAAGGGTTCGCTGCATTTACCACACAAGACACGGCGTGTGGCAGAATGATCGTTTTATTACGATTATCTTGTTTTCATGATTGAGGGAAGCCAAAATCAAAATCAAAATTTAAATTCAATTAATCGCTCAGCCCTAGAACAATGTCATCACTTTACTGTAATGAGCCTCTAAAACCAGGAGAAGAAGACACTGATGTCACCAAATAATGATACCCAACACTGTACCAGAACCTGTCGCGGTTCAGAGCGGACCAGAACTGAACGCCCATGTCCAATCAGCTGTTTCCCACTTCCTGTTAATTGGATTGAGGAATTAGGGCCAAATGTGATTACATCACCACCTGCAGGTTCGTTAGCCGCCTCAGTGTCAACATCCAGCAGTGCTCAGCTGGAAACACCTCCTCAACATCCCCCACCGCCCCCCACCTCCACCCAGGGCGGGGCGCTCACCAGGGGATCATGGGAACTTTGGGAGCCCTACCGCCCCCGCTTCTTCTTCCTTCTTCTTCCTTCTTCTTCCCCTTGCCAAATCCCCCTCCCAGCATGCACCTCACCCCCTCAAGGCAAATCACCTTGTTAATCTCAGCACACATACACACACACACACACACACACACACACACACACACACACACACACACACACACACACACACACACACACACACACTAACAAACCTGCTGCTGTAAACAGGAGCTTGTATTTAATCCAACAAACTCACTTCTTTGCTCTTTTTATATATTGTGCTATCAAACAACCAAAGATAGATGACAGAGAGGCAGAAGAACGGTGGAAAGATATTTGGGTTATTTAAGAGCACTATATTATACATATATATTCCTCCAAATTTCAAAGTGGGTGCATCAACAGTCTTTTAAGGAACAAATTACGAAGTATGAATTATAGAGATGTACAAAAACAGAATATAAATCAATCTCATCTGACTCATACTCGTTAAATAAAGTCATTGTCAGCACTGATACAGTAAAAATTCAAATATTGAAAGACTAAAAGAAAACAAGCATGCTTCATTGTCCGTGTTGTTTGTGCAGATTTTGCATTTTAAATCACACACAATCACCTGAAAGAATCAGCACCTGACACAGATTACAGATGATCAAAACATAATCCACAGGCCCCAAATCTACTGCTGAGAATGATTTATTTTACTAGTTGATATCGATCTTGTCTGATCATGACTCACGATGCGTTCATTTGCTGTTGGAATTATCAGGAAAAACATCTTTCTGACTGAGAAAATTCACATGAACTCCACCTGAAGTCGGACCAACAACTTGGAGAGTTGGAGAAAATGCTACACAAGTTGATGAGATGACGTCACATGACGCTGAAACATAGGGACCAAAGAAAACATCAGGTTGATGTTGATAATACGCCACAGCCATGTATTGCAGAGTCATTGGCCCTCATTTATCAATCTTGCGTGAAAACGGGTGCAGATCTGTGCGCAGAATTGGTCTTACGACAGGACACACGTGTGATTTATGAAACGTTCGTATCTGACCAATTCCAGCGTACGAATGATCGGATCTTGATAAATGCGGCGGCTGAATTCGATCGTCATTAACATGTTACGCCCTTAAATATTCCTGGTTCGGAGGCCTCACCCACTGAGGTCGAACATGGAGAGAAGAAACTCTGGCAAGAAGAGAAACTTTTCCAAGATGGAGATCGGCATCCCGGCAGCGCCGGCACATCAAAGGCTCCATTCACTAATGAAATGTTGTGCAGAACTGAACAGGCCAAAATAATATG
>CAEMYA010000142.1:286592-299755 GCA_903131615.1 Diplodus sargus | reverse complement strand
TTGTCCATCTAATTTTGTCAACTCTGAGTTGAGCGGAGTGTCCTTTTGTCAAACTTCTCTGTGTTCAAACTGAGAGCTGAAAGTATCTCTTGAAGGTGTGTCCAGGTGTTGTCTTAGTTGGAAGATGATGCAAGCTAGAGATTGAGGCCATAAACTCAGTAGGAAACCATTCACCGAAGTAATAAATCAAGTGAGAAATTTGCTCATTTTCTTATAAGCTTACATACAATCAGACTTCTGTTCGAAACCAGTGGAGTCGCCCCCTGCTGGACATCAGAGATGGCACATTTAAAGCAGTCCAGCACTGGATTCACTTTTCGGACCCAGAAGCGCTGTCCATCAAAGTGTCAGTACGGGAGCAGGAGGAGGATCATGTGACTGAGAGTGTTTGTTCACTTTTAGCACACAGTTAGCTTAAGTGCTATCAGTCTTCTCTGGTTACCTTATTACTGCAGGATTAGTACGGAGCCCCCCTGGTGACATTGAATTAAAAAAAAATAGTAATGCGTGGCCACGAGTTATTATCTCGTGGCCACGCATTACGCGGTTTTTTTTTTTTAATTCATTGTCCCCAGGGAGGCTCCGTAGATTAGCCTTGTTAGCGAGGCTAATGTTAGCTGTCTTGAGGATGGTTGTATGGGTCCTGCTTGGGTGAACTGACCCTTAACAGTCTCCTCCCTATGCTCCTCATACTCAGTCACTTTATAAAATTATACACACACACACTCTCAGCAGCAGCTCTGAAGCATGACAGAGTGTGTTTCTACCTGCCGTATGGAGCCGTGTAATCCCTTCGCACCACAGCGGGCGTCCATCAGCTCCACCTCAGCGCCGAGGCTAAACACAGCCTGCGTGTGTGTGTGTGCGCGCGCTGGTGTATTATGGGTGTGAACGCAACATGCGAAAGGAGGAGGCAGCGTCATCCATATTTGATATCACAAAGCCGAACACACGCACACTGAAACATTGTGCACGTTTGTTGTGTCAGATGTTTACTGACATTTTCTTTAGATTCACTCTGAGATCTGAACCTGGAGGGAAACTCTGACGTCTGATCGTCGTCCTCTCTCTGACTCTGTTCAGTTTACAAATCCTGATTAACACATTCTTTGTGTGTTAAATAGATACCTTTAAAAATACACACATATGTTGTAGAAATGCACATAGTGATTAGATGCTTCAGTGATGAGAGATTCTTCTTCTTCTGTGGTTTACACTGTGTGTAAATTGTCTCACTTGAGTTTGAGCAGGATTGATACTAAAACTCATTATTGGTAATCAAGGTAACCAATTACAAGTAATTTGTTAGTTCGTAGACATTTATTCATAGAATCATTTTATTTCTATTCAAGTTAGCCAGGAGCTAAACTGTCGGTTTACTTAGCAGCTTTCAGTGGAATGAACTGGGCTCCTCCCCCTCTCACTCTCAAAGGTGATTTTAATGTTACATCCATGTTTTGACACCTGGGTGAGCTGAGGACAGGTATGGAGCTTCGTTTCAGGATGATATTGTGTGTGTAAAATAATTGATTGTTATTGACGACAGATTCTTTAAACTGCTCTTCGATAAATCGTGATTCGAGAGGCTACGACATCATGTTTCAGCCGACCTTCTCTCTTACTGAAAGTCTTTATTGTACTAACACACAACCACAGGTAGATCACTCTTCACTCAGAGGCTGTGACACACAACTGGCTTCTGTCTGGAGGCCAATCAGAGAGAGGAAAGAAAAACGAGAGACACAACACCGAAAATCTCAACAGATATAAAGACACTGAACCTGACCTGCTGCGCAGAGAGGCTTCTTTAACCAGAGTTTAGAGGAACGAAACATCGAAGCTCTCACTAAAATCACATTTACACATAGGTACACACTCGGGTACACACTCCTGTACACACTCCTGTACAAATTCCTGTACACTCTGGTTCACACTCAGGTACACACAGGTACAACTCCACCTTCTCTGTGTGTTTGTTCAGAGTTACAAACTGTTGCCAAACAAGCAGCTCCACAGTTTTTTTCTGTGAAAGCGTGAAAACAATCGAGCAGCTGAGCTGAGCTGCATCCTGCTGCTGCACACACACACACACACACACACACACACACACACACACACACACACACACACACACACACTGCAGCTCACTCACCCACAACACAAATCAATACCAATTTATAATTCAGGATTGCTGGAGTTTGGGTTTTAGGGCAGCCTGGCTTCCAGCCTTCATAAATATTACAGCGTTATTGACTTGATCTCAATGAATTGGAGATTTTCTTCTTCTGCGTTTTTTTTTCTTTTTTTACTTCATTGCCCCCCCCCTTCTTTGGGTGTTTCTGAGGAATAAAGTCTTCTTTATTTATTCTCTTTGAGTTGGAGATGAGACGACTAACGAGAGATAACGTGGTGGCTAATAGCCGATGGACGGGCTGAGACCCTCCTGACTGACCCCGCCCTCAGCCCAACACACATGCACACACACACACACACACACACACACACACACACACACACACACACACACACGCACACACAGCAGACTTGTCTGGTGATTCGTCAGGCAGAGCTGAGCCGATTTGTTGACTTCAAATCTGAACAAAGACGTCGTTGTGTCAGACAGTGATCACCAGGAACTGTGTGTATGTGTGTGTGTGTGTGTGTGTGAATTCAGCACCATTTGACTGATTGATTTATTGATTTTAGAACCATAGACTAACATTCATATATCTCTTACTCAAGTATAACACACACACATTGGAAACAATGGAAAATACACACCAATAAGTACACACTTGTACCCAAAATATACTCACATACATACACAGTAACACACAAATACACAAGTACACAAAAGTACACAACAATATAACTACTTTTTTGTATTTTCTTTGACAGTCCTCTCTTCTTCGCCCTCCACTTCTTCTCTTCTCTTCCTCCCTCCCCTCCTCCCCCTTCCCCTTTCTCCTCCCCCACCATACAGTAAAGATGGAGGTATTGATTTTTCTCCTGACCAACAGCACAGTTTTCTTATTTTTGTCTCATCTGATCCTCCTGCTGAGAGACACTAATGATGGACAGACAGAGAGAGAGAGAGAGAGAGAGAGAGAGTGTGTGTGTGTCTGTGTGTGTGTGTGTGTGTGTGTGTGCGTGTGTGTTTCAGTTATATCCCAGACTCTCTGTCGAGTGTCAGAGGTGTCAATAAAGTAATAAAGTTCAGGAGTATTTTGCTGCTAAATGTAAAGTCCCTAAGGACACACAGATAAATCTGCTCATCTTCCAAACAACAAGTGTCCTTTATTGTACTGTAGTCTGTACTGTACTCTATACTGTGTACCGTACTGTGTACTGTACTGTGTACTGTACTCTATACTGTGTACCGTACTGTGTACTGTACTGTGTACTGTACTTTGTACTGTACTCTATACTGTGTACCGTACTGTGTACTGTACTTTGTACTGTACTCTATACTGTGTACCGTACTGTGTACTGTACTTTGTACTGTACTCTATACTGTGTACCGTACTGTGTACTGTACTGTGTACTGTACTCTGTACTGTACTGTACTCTGTACATTCTACTGTACTCTGTACTGTACTGTACTCTGTACACTCTACTGTACTCTGTACACTCTACTGTACTCTGTACATTCTACTGTACTCTGTACTGTACTGTACTCTGTACACTCTACTGTACTCTGTTCACTGCACATACATGCTCACTATGTTGTGATGACTGTAAACGTACCAGATTTATCAAAAGTTTTCCTCGTTATGAGACCAAAGGAAGACAAAGATTCAGCTGTTTGCTGACGACCCTCAGAGATGACCCTGTTTTTACTCTCAGAGGATCAGAGGAGTTTTCCTGTTTGTTAATGATCACATTTAACAGGAAGTCAGATTGGCCCATCTCATGGAAACAGTCACTGGCATCTGACAGCTTCCCTCTGATTTAGGGATCGATCTCTCATCGTCTCGGCCGATGATCGGCGTCTGTGATTTTTCTGCAAATGTATTATTGGTTACTGACCTCCTTGATTTCTAATAATCTGATCAGCTCTGAAAAAGCTGCATGGTTCCACCCCTCAGCTGCTTGAAACAGGCGCACAAGCTTTCCACACCTACAATTGGACACGAGACATTATTATGTCAGGATACAATTACACCGTTCAGCATGACTGTGATTCACAATATATTTATCAGAATATTCTTAACACTTTAAAAATAGAAACCTAAAATTGCAAACAAACTGGAATGACTAACTTGACATTCTGTTAGGAAACAAATATTGTGCATCACAGAGCGGACACACGTATTTTATAGTGAATAGCAAAGAATGTTAAATAAGTCATCATGAACAGGGCAGACAGGACTGTAGGACTGTACATCAGCGAGCCAGGCAGCTTTTGACAATCAATCATGTGAGGATATTCACGATGATCCCATGGATGTAGAAACATCCTTAAACATCTGTTGATATATGGATACTACTCATCAGGCCCATCCATGAGAAGAGCCATCTCATCAGCAGCTTCTTTATCAGCTTCAGGATTAGCTTCACAATAATGTTCCTCTGAGGGACATTTTACTGAACACTTTGATTTCATGTCCACCTCATCAACATGTTGGCTGGTCTGAAGTCTCACCTCACGTTCTCAAATCAAATCAAATCAGGTCAATTTTATTTATATAGCTGAAAATGGCAATCACAATGCGTCAGTGGGTTTACAGTCTGTACAGTGGACCACATCTGTCCTCAGACCCTCTCCGTTCACTAACACCAGTTCCTGTGTGAGATGCTTGTTTTCTGTGCATTCACATTATGTTTATATATCCGAGCCTGGTGTTTCTGTAAAAGTAAAGATTATGACTGAAAATGAAGAGTAGAAGTACTTGATTACTTGTTGCCTTCACACCTGTCATGTCCACAGAGTGAATCTGTGTGAGTAACTGACTGAAAACAGAGCAGCAGCAGGATGTTGGTGCAGCAGACTCAGTTTTCGGCAGGGATTGGATTTTTGGTCACGACACCGGCACGCCGATCCTCCGACTCTGCCCTTTTGGCTGATGGAGGCTCATCTGCTGCCGGATAATCATGACTGAAATATTGAAGCCGCGGCATTTTTGGAGGCGAGTGGAGCTGAAATTTGGCACTTGGCAGAGCAATGTTGGAGGAGGAGGAGGAGGAGGAGGAGGGGGACGAGGAGGGGAGGTGTGAGTTCATCCTCTGCCTGCCCGCAGTCGTCTTCCTTCAGCCCTGCAGTAAAACCCCTCTTAGTGGGTAGTGCCATCTGGCCGGGGCCCCTGGCGGAGGCGTAACGGCGCCCAAAAAACTCGGGGTCGCGATGCTTTACTGCCCAAGCCTGCCGCCTGCAGATGGCAACGGGCGTGCCGCTGGAAAACGCCAAGGTCGCTGCGGCATGTGGTGCGGTGGAAGGGAGAGTTAAATGGCAGCGGGTGGGGGGTGGGGGGAGGCACCGCTGGAGCCATAGCAACATCAGGGCCATGCTATGCTACATTAAAGAGCAGCGCTAGCTCGCCATATGGGAGGGCTACTGCTATCAAAGCTAATAGCTATGTTAGCTTAATGCACACACACACACACACACACACACACACACACACACACACACACACACACACACACACACAGTAAAGTGGCAGCTGGTGGAGTGAAAACCCTCCCAGTACAAAGGAATTTAATAAGAGAACAGCTGAATGAGACACAGACAGACAGACAGACAGACAAGCTCCACACCTCCTCTATGCGTCTGTCTACCTGTCTGTCTGTCTACCTGTCTGTCTGTCTGTCTGTCTGTGTCACTTTTTCAATTTGAATGTTCTTTATTAGTAAGATGTGTTTTCACACTGTGTTGCAAAAGAACATAAAACAAACTGGAGGATAAAGAGAATGACAGAGAGAAGAAGAGATGGTGGTTAAAAATCAAAATGGCTAATATTTGAATAGAGTTTACACTTACACTTATAGAGTAAACACTTAATTACCACATAGACCCAGAACTATGGAGCTGGACCAGCCCTTTGTAAAATATTCTCTGTCTTCAAAAAATAACTTTTTTTGATAAGGATGAACAACGAGGACATGACAACATCGAACATGTAATTGTGACTTGATAAACAACAATTTGATTGAGTGAATTAAAACTAAATATGTACGGAATATTAACAATTTAGCTTGTGTTGCTCAGTGAGATGAGGTAGAAAATAAAGCAGGTGTTGCTCTAAAGGGACAGATCACAGCAAAATCAAGACACATATGTTTCATCTTACTGTGGCGCTGTTTATCCATCGTAATTGTTTTGGTCTGAGTTTTTGAGTTTGGAGATATCTGCCTTCTCATTCATGTAATGGAAAATTGAAGAACCCAATAGCGAGGTCTCTTTATAGAAATCATGACCCAATCACTCCTGAAAATCCACAGAGCTTGTTGTTAGTTCTTTCATAACAACAATAAGGGGCTAGTACTCATGATGCAAGATGTAAACATTAATGGTGTCCTCCTCAGCTGAGCTGTAACGTAAGCTTCAAAGAAGGCTGATATCTCCAAAACTCTGCAACTCACACCAAAACAATCTGATGATATAAAACACTACGGGTAAAAGGAAGAATATGTATTTTTTTATTTTGGGGTGAACTGTCCCTTTAAGGTCTGTGAAGAAATTTGAGGCTTGATTTGCAGTTTTCAAACTCAGTATTGTAGAGAGTTTTTTTACAGTGATGGTTCACATGCAGTTTCATAGTAGAAGTCCTTCATGAAGACAGACTGTTCAAACCAACTTCAGCCGCCTCACTCATTTCTGTTACGGTCTGACGATTACAAAATGAAAATGCTGAAACAAAATAAGTACATAAGTACAGTACTTGAGTAAACTGTAGTTAGTTACATTCCATCACCAGCTATTATCAACTTTGAGACTAAGATTTTTATTTGTCCTTTGAATGTAGATCAGTTCCAGTTGCCGATATCTGTCTCTTGGATTATTAATAATCAGTATTGGCCCTAAACCATATAGGTCGAACCTGAATTTCTATAGTAACATTTTCAGTCTGGTATCGACCTTCCGGTGTGTTTTTTCTGGACATTATCTGACACAGAAAGACGTCATCTGTGTTCAGAAGTCAAGCTGCAGGCTGTTTGTTTCTCCCAAAGTATATCATGTGAAAGCTGCGTCTCCACGTCCATGAGGAAGTAAAGTTTCATCTCTTGGTTCTGTCCAGGTGCGTTCACCCTGCTCGCTCTTTTGTTCTGTTCATTCCTTTGTCTCTACACCTCTCTCTCTCTCTCTTTCTCTCTCTCTCTCTCCTTCCTTCACTCTCGGTGTCTCTCGTCCCTCGACCCTCTCTCTCTCTCCCTCTCGCTCTCTCTCTCTTTCTCTCTGCCTGCAGCTGAAGATGAGACTGAAAATTAATTTGGGGGGTTTCATTAGATTCACTTTTTGGCCCATTTCCCCGGGTTTGGTCCCTGAGCACACAAAAACACACACACACACACACACACACACACAACTACACACACTCACTCTGTCCATTTTCAGCTCTGGGATGAAGGGAGGAAAGAGCTAAATTACAAAAACAAGAGGTGTGTGTGTGTGTGTGTGTGTGTGTGTGTGTGTGATGCTGTATTTTAATGATCGGTATCAGCATGCCGTGAGGAATCATCAATACCCAAAATGAGGTTTTCTCACACACACACACACACACACACACACACACACACACACACACACACACACACACACACACACACACACACACACACACACTGTTGTTCTGTAGTTGAGGTGTTTTTGACTGTTTCCAAACGTGACAGCCCGCCAGGTAAAAGGTGTTGTTGCCGCAGTGATGGGTTGAATTTTAGTGTCATAATGTTTATAAGCTTAATAATATCCAGTGGTTTGATTGGTTAGATTCAATCACAAGAACCACTTGGTTAGGTTTAAGAATACCTAGTTCCGTCTCCACAACCACAGCTGGAAAATGTCCTGATGACAAAAATGTTGAGTGGTTTCACGCTTACAAACCTCAGGCTCAACAACCATGTGGTGAGCAAAAGATCATGTTCTGGCTCCAAAAGACAGCATTTAAAACTTGAATCCAGAACATATCTCTAGATGATCAAATATAATTGGAAGTTTTGTTGTTTCTTGAATTAGTAAAAAAAATGCACAGTTTGGTTGGTGACTCATCAAACATCTCTGAGTCAGTTGGGAATCTAAACTCCTGTACTGTTGATAGATTGATTGATCAGCTGTTTATCTGAGTGTTCATGTTTTTACTTTAACTTGGTACTTGGTAATCGGAACAACAGAACATGTTATTTCTGTGAGATGAAACCTGAAGCCGGTTTGTTTCTGCTGACCTTCCTCTGCTCTCTCACAGATCTTTGTCTCTGCTCTCGTTGTGTTTCTGCTTTAATATTCTTTGTGTCCAATCTCTCCTGCTGTCACCCAACACCACCTACTTTCTGCTTCTTATTTTTCAAAGAATTTATTTTTGGAGAAATCTTCGGCGTCTCCTCGCAGCCCGCTCGTTCTCCCGCTTGCTCTCGGACTCTCACCTCCTCAGGTAGATTGAGTTTTCAAGGTGAACGTCCCATTACAGGAGAAGGTTGACAAATTAATTTGGTGGGCGCCTTGTTGCAGTGTGGGTAGCGATAGTGACCGGCCTGTCAATTTGAGAAATGAGGTGTAGCTCAGAGAGCCAGATGGGAGAGAAATTGAACAGCACATTAGCTAATTACTTATGCAAATCACCGCCAGTCGCTGCACCTTAACTTAAGCAGGCTGGATGACACTCGGGGAGGCTGCTGGAGAGTTTTAGCTAATGCTAATCCAGACGTACACCCCCCATCCGACACCCGCCCACCCCCTCAGCCCCTCACCTGCTGCAGGAGCAGAAAACCTGCAGCCGAGCAGAAAATAGATCACAGCGTGTGAAACAAATATTGTCTCACCTCAGAGGAGGAGACAGAAACACAGAGAAAAAGTTTCAGATCGGGAGAAAGTCCCAACTTCTGATGCAGAGTTTATTTATAAAAGAGCTGCAAGATAAAAGACAAAAACACCAGACATGAAAAAGTCCCAATGTCATCTTCATGCCCTCGGGTTAAGAGTCTGAAGTGTGTGTGAAGTGTCCTTTAACCACGATATTTCCTGAACTGTAAAACTACTGATTCCGATTCCCCCTGTGGACAAACGATGGAGATAGTGAAACTTTATTTTGGTGTCGTCACTCTGTCGTAGACTACAGAGCAGCATCGTCCTCAGGCTGAGACTCACTTCATCCTCAACACGGCAACATGAAGAAAGTTAAAAGGTATAAAGAGTAACTGTAACTACGCACAACGAGCTGATTGTCTGTTTATATATTCATCTTGTACATTATGTTGTTATGTCGCACGTTTAACCTAGTAGTTTTAAGCCTGATCTGTGTAAGATGGGATGCAGTCAACCTGTAAATCTGTTCTTTAGTGGCTCTGAAGCCTCAGCAGGTAAAGACGTTTCAGTCAGTCGGTCAGTTGGTGTTTTGGTAAAAAACAATGCACCAATGAAGAACAACGTCAACCAAAATAGGACTGTTGAGTGAGCGTTCAGTTCGTACACTTTGATTGTTCTCTTTTATAATGTATACTCATTGTGTGTATGGCTTTAACGAGAGTTGTTTTAATCAATTCACCACAATGTGATTATTAAACACATCGATTAACTCACTGAGAACCTTTGAGCCTTTCCTGCCTGAGGGGCCCTGACAGCTTCATCTGGACGCTCGTCCTTTCAGTCAGCCTGCATTAGTTTATTAAGACTCTACATTGACCATCAGGAGCCTCCTGTGAAGCTGATCCCTCCCCATCTGCAGACTAAAACCTCCTCCTCCTCCTCCTCCTCCTCTTCTTCATCACTACCCAGCATTCCCGGCCTGAGACTCGGTGGCCAGGTGTTCATTTAACGCCTAACGGCAGCTCGGTAAGGACGCCCCTGAGTCCGCTTCACGCCGCTGCCAGCCGAGCGAAGACTCCGCTCTGCCAAAACTCCCCTCTCCCCCATAAACCCCCGGTACACTTCTCCTCCTCCTCCTCCTCCTTTTCTCTTACTTTCTTTCCTTCCCTCTCTCTATTGTTCAAACTCGTACATGTTAACCCTGGCTGTGATGTCACCTCCGTCCTCGTCCTCTGCTGGTGATAAAGTGTGCAGACGTCCAGCAGCTGGACACTAACGGCTCCTTTACAGCTGAATGTACGGGAAGCAGGAGGGGACATATTTGCTTTACATACACGAGCAGTTTTTATAGTGTTAAACGATCCTGGTGGTGAATTTCAAACCAGATCGACCACACGGCTAAAATCGTGCTGAAAAGAAGCTGAGAGGACGAGTCTGCTGACACAAAGCCATAAAAAAAAGATACATGAAATCTGAAATCTGATCATTTCATGAACATTTCTTGTTTTTAGTGATTGATGTGAAAAGATAAATGACAGGAAACAGGAGCTGGTTTTTTTCACTCATATTTGCAATAAATATATGATTAACCTGCACATTTTTGCCTTCAGACCTAAATTACTAAATAGGTTGATTGTCACTGACTCCCAGAATGATGTATACTAGTGTTTCTAAAAACAGCATAGCTGCGATAGGCACACCAGACCTCTGTTTGTTTGACCTGACCATCTGTCCCGTCCTCCTCCCTTAGTGGACACTTTTTCTCTTTATACGACTTCACCTGACTTCCTCCTTTGCTGCCGTAATAATTACTGCAGCCACTAGAGGTTGCTGCCTGACAAGAAAAATACTTGTTGTAATAAACTGCTTTCACAGTAAACACTTGTTTTTCTGTTGAGGACAGGCTGAGGTGGGGTCAAACTGGGAGGGGAATGTCCTGCTAAAGACAAAATCTATCAAATAAAGACAAAATTACACAATTTTAACAGTTTTGAAGAAGTTTAAGTTCAATTTTACAAGGACTGAGAAGTAAAAGGAATCACAAAATAAAGCGGTTAGTGTTTTGATGCCTGCTTGACATAGATGATCTTGATCTCCCTTTTAAAAAGTTTGAATATGAAAATATATGTATATAAGTTACAACAGCAGTCGAAAACATCTTCTGTGTGTGTGTGTGTGTGTGTGTGTGTGTGTGTGCTGGGGGGGGGCTCTGCGCCTCCTCCCTCCCCAGCCTCTATAGCCGGGCTTAGCGTTTTGTACGTGGACGTCTTCCTAATCACGCCTCACTAATCCGACCTGTCAAAACCAAACCTGACACTCCAATCAAAGACCCCCAGATCCACCCGCTGCATGGTCACCCTTTAATGAGCTCATGGCGGCCCCTGCTAGAGAATGCTGGGAAAAATCCTGGAGTGAGTAAGGCAGATGGAGACAGAGTGAGTGTTGGAGTTGCTCCTCGCTCCTCTGGAGGCTCCACGTCCGTTAAAATTGAGCCAAGCCGGGGGCGCCAGGCCACCTAGTTCGGAGAGCAGGTGTGTATATGTGTGTGCGCAGGTGTGTGTATAGGAATTGAGAATGATGGACCTGACACTGTATATGTGTGTGTGTGTGTGTGTGTGTGTGAAGAGAGTACAAGCATTGATCCATCGATCGGAGTCGGTGTGGCCCCCGAGCGCCGGCAGGCTTAACTGTTATTACTGCTGTGGCTGTTTAGCCGTCAGTCATTAATTAATGCACTCACAGTGTGTGCTCTCTCCACCTGTCAGTCACACACACACACACACACACACACACACACACACACACACACACAGCTGTGAGTGATAGCCACTCAATGTCGGCCGAGTGTTTGATTCCTGCCTGTTTGACGGTAATGAAGTGTGCATCGCTGACAGGGGACCAAGGGTCAGTTGCTGCCTCCCTCCTCACCTGTCTGTCTCTCAGTCACCTGTCTGTCTCTCAGTTATCTGTCTGTCTCTCAGTCACCTGTCTGTCTCTCAGTTATCTGTCTGTCTCTCACTCACCTGTCTTCCTGTCTGCCTGAAGCCTGTTTAACTATTTAAATCCGCAGCTTTTGATTTCCTCTGTGACAAAGACGAGCACAGCGCCTCAGAAATAATCATAAATCGCTCAGCTGCAGTTTGTCTGCATCACATGGTTTAACTCTAAGTACATTTTCTTAATTGTACTCAAATACTCGTTCCAAAGTGACATTTCCATGATGCCATTCATTATATTTTGTGATATTAGTATTTGTACTGAAGGGTCATGCTGTACTAATTTTCTTGGTAGAACATTTGTGTGTGAGCTTTTTCTCTGATCTGATTTCATCACATCAATCGGATATGTTACCGTATTTTACAGTAAATTCCTCCTCCTTCATGTAAACACACTGTGGAGCCACTTGAGCTGCTCTCTTTTGTGTTCGGCTCTGCTTCCTGTCACAAATCACTGCACAACATTTGTCAGCCCTTGACTCTCCACACTCCCCCGGGACGTCCCGGAATCCCCTCTCGATACCCTCCTCGCTCAGGGGGAACGTGTGTGTTTCTGTTCCTGAGATCACGTCGTCCTCCCGTTTGCCTCCTGAAGGAGCTCCATTACTACAGGTTTATGTAAATAATCAAGTCTTTGTGTTGACAACGTCATTTATCTCTGCACAAATGTGTTTTTCTATCAGAGCTGATCTTTGCTGCTCCCTTTGTTTCAGTGGGGACGTTTGTTAGCGCTGCACCTGTGCACAGTTTGTAGATTAGTGTTGACCTTCAGTTGACTTGTTTAGGTTCTCCACCCACCGCCTCACATCCACCTGTGAACTGCAGTCACAGACAGCTAGCAAACAGCTAGCCTGTTCCAATCATTAAACACTGACCGTGAGCTAGCAAACTACATCTTCACCTGAAGTTTGTGCAGCTGAGTTCAACATGCTTGCAGAGGTTAGATGAGATGATAGTGAAAGTTAAACTGACCTGAAGCATCCTGCAGTCCTCATCATCATCTTCATCATGTGTATGTTCAGAAGCGCTCCTGCTGTAAACACCGCCTGATGTGTAGAAACATGAACCTGCAGCGTTTAACTCATCTGATGATGTGTAATTGATCCTCAGAGGTTTGCAGCTTCCACCAACTTTATGATCCATGATGTGCAGCTTCCGGTCGGTGATAGAGAGACATATGTTCTCTATTTAAAGAGAGAGAGAGAGAGAGA
>CAEMYA010000142.1:271735-274235 GCA_903131615.1 Diplodus sargus | reverse complement strand
AACCACAAACAACACAAATATCTCTCAACCAGACCAGGAATACAGGACAAGGCCAAGTAAAATGAAAAGTGATGAAGTTTACTTCACTTTTCATTCTGTACAGAGATGAGTGGGAACCATGGGCTGACTGGAAACAAACTGTAGTGCAGGCATTTAAACTTCGAGCAGAAATACAGTCCACAGGATTCACACTGCATGAGGTAAATCTTTTAAAAGTGAAGGCTTTCTCTGCACTGCCTGTAGTGACGGACTGAATGCAAAAGCAAACATATTTCACAGATGTAAAACATTAATTAAAATCGTTAGTGTCTGTCTTGGTTTGAATGTGGAGCAATAATTTAATCATGTTGTACATATTAAGAATTTACTGCTCAGGCCGGCGTGAGCAGTGAGTGTGTTAAATGAATCATAAAACTGGAGAGGAAGATGTTTTTTAGAAATGAGAGAGAAGTGCTCAGAGAAACCATTACTGTCACTTAGTGTGTGACCTGACCTTTAGGCAGACGGTGACAGCAGGTTAACCAGGACAAAGTGAGGCTGCACACGCTCACCTTAATATTTCACCTCAGAGCAAAACTTCTGTTATTGCAGAAAGATCCTTTTTATATTTACTGCCGTCAGATCTGACCAGCTGCTGGAGTTCAGCTCAGATCTTATCAAGCTCATATCACCGTCCTTAAAACAGTCAAGTTCCTCTGATCAAACCAAATGAAACTCAAGCTATTATCACGTCATCCCAACGCAAATTAGGATTTTTTAATGACAACTTATTCTGTCTCAGATGATTAGCATTGGTCAGTTTAATGTATAAACTACTAGCAAAGAACCTGTTTGTTGGTGACTTATGCTGCGTTCATGTCTGAGCAGCAGAGTGGGAAAAAACTTTCACATCAAGTCTGAGATTTCAGGAATTTGTGACTCCAGGATATCTCATCTTCATTCCACAAAGTGCTGTGTTGGATGAGTAATGGACAATTCTTATCTGTTTCTATCTGCATGATATCTCAATTTAAACGTCTGGTTTTTGTTTAAAGAGTACAAACGCAGGAAGATAAGATCACCCGTCTCAGACGTCTCCAGCTTGTTTACATGACGTAACGAAAGAGCATATTTATCAGATACAGTTTTGACAGTGAACGTCCAGTGTTACGTGATGCGAGGCGATATCAGATGCTCACATGCAGTGAAGACGTGGTGTAACCTGAACACAGCAGTTAGAAATGTATGAGCTAAACTCTCAGAGATGCTGCAGCCTCGTACTGCTCTGACATTAACTGGTCATGGGCAGCCGCTGGGTTGTTGTCTGCAAGACGACGCAAAGTTAAACTAGGTGATTGTAACATGAGTGACGTGTGATTAAGGATAATTTTTTATCCCAAATAGAAAGATAGAAACATAAGAGACACGCAAATCTAAATGTCTACAGTCAGTGTTTGAATGTCCCAATGTCGTAGATTCTTAAAACACAAACTCACTTTTTGTATAAAGATATCGACTGTCAAAGACTCAATTCAATCAGAAATGTTGCAGCATTGTGTAAAGATGAGCCTGACAAACATTATACGTATGCAACAAAGACTGAAATGTTTAGATAAAGAACGGGAGGGTGATATAAAAGTGAAACAATGTTGCAGATGAAGTTTGAGGCTTTAACTTTGCTCGTTCGCAGCAAACTGAAGGAAGCAGTTTGGGATTTTCAGGTCAGAGAGGAGTCAACAGGTCGAGAACTCATTCAGGTTTTTACATCTGGAGTCTGTTTTCCCCAAAGAGCAGCCACACTTCAAATGTTCCTGTCTTTACTTTATTTTAATAAGTTGATCTTTGATATTTGGAGGTCTGACCTTAATTTTGGGGCTCTCACAGCAGCGCTGCAGCTCCTCTGACCTCAGAGCAGAAGTCAGCGCCTGATATCAGCTGCTGAGGTGCCTTTGAGCCACAAATGGCTCGACGGTGATGAAATTCATGTAAAGCCTCTCGTCTGCAAACTGTCAACTTTTCAGGAAAGAAGCGGATCAGTTTTTAGTTTTAACCTTCAGGCGGTTTGCAGTTGATCTGCTGGGTTTTAGGAGGATTTCATCAGACTGGAGGCTGAAGGATCTTCTCCGTCCAGAGAGAGTAAAGAAATCCTTCAGTTCATCACCAAAACACTGGCAAGACTGCTGCCTGCCACGAGGATTTCACATGATGGTAGTGATATCAGAGCCTCTCACAATTCAGACTGATAGCTGAAAACAAAGACACAAAAACAAAAGGAGAAAAAGAGGTGCATTATGGGAGATGAAATCCAACTGTGTGTTTAGCATTTAAGATGGAGATCGGACTACAGCAGACTACGTGGTCCACAGTGGCAACAAAAAGTTTTAGTTCAGAGTGAAAAATTTAATCTTGAATGACATTCTGATGTTATTATAGGAGTGTTTCCTGCGTGTGTGTGTGTGTGTGTGAGGAGATTGACCTCTGACCTCTCACAGACTCACAGTGACCCTCAGGCCTGGCATTG
>CAEMYA010000142.1:261735-269235 GCA_903131615.1 Diplodus sargus | reverse complement strand
CACTTTCATGTTAAAACATCTCTGCATTCAGGCCTGTTTTCGTGAACATGATCACCGTCTCACTGCTGCTTCGTTGTGTGGAAGGTTAATAATGACAAAATACTGTTGAGCTGAACAGAATGATGCCATTTTTTATGAAAAAATTAGGTTTTACTTGCAGACAACTTCAAGAACCCTTGAATATGTAAGAATAGTGATACTAATAATAACATTAAACTTTATGTATTAAGCTCTTTTCAGATCAAATTTACAAAGTGCATTATTGAACCTGAAACATTTCGGGTGATGATGATGAGGTACAAAATAACAATGATAATGTTGTCAGATACATAAGGGCTAATATATAGAACGGCGGTCATTATTGGGCTTTGCGTCGGGGTCCGTTTCGGGTGAATATTACCATTCATAGTGTTTTTCAGCAGAGAAATATAGTTTGCCAAACCAACTACAAAGAGGTTGAACAGAACATTCTGTAGAACACAGCTGATCCATCGTCCGCTGAAACTCAAGTCCCTCTTTTATTTAATCAACGTCTCTGTCATCCAAAACTTTATGCTGTTTCGCTTCTCCCTCTTTGCTGCTTTCCTCTCTTTTTCTTTTCTTGACTGGTAACGACAACTCAGCCTTTTGCCAAGAGCCGAAATCACTGTAATTTTCTAAAATATTAAAGTTAATGTGAGACTCATCCATACTAGTGTCCTAGGAATATGTTTTTTCTGATATGAAGTAGGCTACAGATCTGCTGACGTCGCTTAGCGACAGAATATGCTGGGGTGATAAGTGAGCAAAGATTGTAGAGCGCGGAATGCTACGAAATACATGAATCAGAGGCAAAAAGGCCACTTTCCTTGACAGCAGTCAAATATGCTTAGCAACGGTCAATTATACGAAAATAATTGACCACCGAACGTTGGGAAGGCCCATTCAAGTGAATGGAGCATTCTACAGCATTAAGAAGAGCCGTGTAATAACAGCAGATAATCAAAGAAGTCAACATTTTGCTTCCAGAAAGTTCTGTCTGTAGAACTTTTGTCTGTAGAGATGTATGCGCCCTAGTATTCAACACGAGGAAATGTCTTTCTGTACGGATGGCTAAAAATGTGGATGTTGACATGAGAGAGAAAATCATTTTCTGTTTGTATCTGCACATGGAGCACTGGAGACAACATCAGGACCGATAATACATGAAGACATAAAGTGAGCAGGTTCATTAAGATGCTGTCAAACTTTTCAGTTTGAAAAAGTGTATTAATAAAGCTGAACACAGTCTTCGATCAGTTAGTTCGTTCAGGGAGGAAACAGGAAGTGAACAGTGGTGGGCAGGACAGGGCGCTGACTCTTTAAGTAAAACTGATGTGGCTTCTAACTCTGTGTTCAGCTATGATTATTCAACAGGTTTGATTATAAGTGCCAAATCTTTGTCTAAAGAATAAAAGAGGGTTTGCCACAGTACCGCCCATGCTGCGTGTGATGGCATGTGAGGTTCAGGCCCAAATGCTTGCAGAGGATGATGATGAAGATGAGAACTTAATAAAAGCGTGATGATGTCAAATGATTAGCAGCTGAAATATTTCCCCCCGCAGACAAAATCTTTCATATGTTTTTAGATTTCGTTGTCAGCGATCGATCCTGCGATGGAGTCGTCAGCCTTTTTTTTTCAAGTGATAGATTTTGTGTCACATTATTTTCAACGCAGAAAAAATTTCCCTCCAGTCACTGAGGAGGAGGAGGAGGAGGAGGAGGAGGAGGAGGAGGAGGAGGAACATCTCGTTTTTTATTGCGATCGATTCAGATTGATTAGTTTCAGATATTTAATGCAACACCTCCTCCTCCTCCCTCGTTCACTCTCGTCACTGCCGCTTTATTTGCAGCGACCAAATAGAGGCGGCCAGTGATCCGCAGCCTCCTAGAATGCATAATGGTGGCACTCAATATTTCAGACGCAACAAATGAATTGAAAGAGGCTCTTTTAGCAGAATAAACTGCTTTTGCGTGTCAAGACAAAGTCTGGGGAATAAGGGACCGAGGACCTAATGTGTTGTGACAATAGACAGTAGAGCGGCTGTGTTTATGTGTGTGTGTGTGTGTGTGTGTGTTTGGGTGTGTGTGTGTGTGTGCGTGTGTGTGTGTGTGTGTGTGTGTGTGTGTGTGTGTGTGTGTGTGTGTGTGTGTGTGTGTGTGTGTGTGTGTGTGTGTGTGTGTGTGTCTGTGTGAGGCAACGAAAGAGACAGAGAGAGACAGAGGCAGATCTGTTCCAGGGACTGTTTTAGTGCCTCATCAAATATTTAGTTTGATTGTACATGGTCCTGTAATTGCCATCTTGGCTTGTGAATTATTGATGGCGTGTAGCAGAGCCAAGGAGAGCCCTTATCCACACACACACACACACACACACACGCACGCGCGAGCACACACACACATGCACACATGCACGCACACACACACTTGCTCATGTGCTGTAATAAGGCCAGACAAAAGCAAACACACTGGTGCTGAGGCCAGTGAATCATCATGTAATGGTAATGGGCATGAAGCTGCTCTTGTTTCATATCCTAATTAGCAGCAGAGGAGCATCATCTGAATTCCTCAGTAATTATTTGAAGAGAGCGTTTCAACAACACGGCAGAGTCAATATTAGTCTTTATTCGACCCTCTAATGAGGCAACGCTTCCTCTGACGCCTTCCCTTCTTCATCTTCTTCTTCTTCTTCTTCTTCTTCTCTTCTTTGTCTTCTTCTTCTTCATCTTCTTCTCCTTCTCTCCTTCTTCTTCTTCTTCTACTTCCCCTTGCCCTTCTTCTTCTTTTTTTTCTTTGTCTTCTGATGTTTTTTATAGCACAACTGCCCGTGAGCTTCTGTTTTTTCTCTTCTATTGTTTCTCCTCCACAGTTTGTTCGTTAGCTGCAAACAAATGAGACGTGACGGCGAGGCGGTTAGTGGGTTAACCAGGACGGATTGTTGCTGGCTCGGCCGTGGCCTCGGCTCGCCACGCTTGCTTTGTGCTTTATTTTGGTTTGTCACCAGTAAGATGAGGCGACGGCGGTGTCGGCGGCGGCTTGCTGGCCCGGGCTCGCCGGGCAATCAGGTGGTAAACTGGCAGCAGCGGGCGGCACGGTGGCTTCTCACAGAGAGCATCAAACTGTGAGGGAGAGCAGCAGCGGCGGCAGGATCGGCAACATGGCAGCTTTTAAAAATACTCCTGCTGAAATATTGATTTTTTTTTCAGCTTCTTTTTCTTTCTTGCCTAACGTAATAAGTGTGAGACTCCAGGGAGTGTGTGTGCGTGTATGTGTGTGTGTGTGTATGTGTGTGTGTGTGTGTGTGTGTGTGTGTTCGTATGAACTGTGTGTGTGTGTTCATCAGGGCCTTGTAATCTGAGCCCGGTGTAATTGCTTCCCATAGTGCACTGGGTGTGGTCGGGGGTGACATCATCTGGAGTGGCCGGAGAAAACGCTGAAGTCAGACCAGCGTCCGTCCCCCCTCCACCCCCCAGTGTGAGTTAAATTAGCTTTAAATCCGCCCCACTGGAACAATTACCACGAGCATTGTGTTCCTGCCTCCATTCAGAATTAAGGTGTAGCAGAACGAGACATAAAGTGAAGCACTTCTGTTCTTTAATTTATAAAATGATTATTATACGAACAGAGTCAATCACTTTTTAAACTGTATTTACAGATTTACAACCAACAGTCTCCTCACGCAGCTGTTTCTCGTCACTGGAGCTCGGTCCGACAGTAAATCCTCCCTTTTATGTCCAGCTTTTATTCGTAATGTTCCAGAGAAACTCTGTCTTCTATAAATCACATGCATGATGTTCTAATTTGCAACAGTAAATAGATTTTTGAAGGAAATAAGTTATAGTTATTTTAACAGCACAATGAAGAAAAAAAATGTTCAATGCCAACTTTAATGATCAGTGTTACAATTCTGTTTAAAAAATAAAAGTAGATAGAATGTAGCTTGTCATTTCAATCAGTGAAATGAAACGCAGTATTATTGATTCTAGCTGGCTTAGCATCAGCCTGCAGCTGGCTTAGTGTTAGCCTGCAGCTAGCTCAGTGTTAGCCTGCAGCTAGCTCAGTGTTAGCCTGCAGCTAGCTCAGTGTTAGCCTGCAGCTAGCTCAGCGTTAGCCTGCACCTAGCTCAGCATTAGCCTGCAGCTAGCTCAGCGTTAGCCTGTAGCTAGCTCAGCGTTAGCCTGCAGCTAGCTCAGCGTCACATCCACACTCTTGTCTACAATCAGCTGACTGGTACCGGAGGAAACTCTGACACCGTCGGACACGTTTGATTTGTTTGTGAAGAGAGTTCACTCTGGACAGGTTTGGGAAACTGAACTTTGTAACAAACTGATTCTCTCTCTTTTGTAGTTTATCATTAATCCACTGAAGGCTGCTGTTGTTTCAAATTTGGTGAATATTATTTAAATTTGTCAAAAAAGACAGCAGGATAAAGTCAGATGGTTGTTGTAAAATATCTTTTTGAAGAAGAGTTCGTCAAGACATAAAACCCACAATCTATTCATCATTACTGATCCACATGCGATATGTGAAACTTTTTAAGTCAAAAAATTGAATCAAATCAAATTACATTTACTGTAAATGAGTATGTTTTTGCACAAGTTCGAAAGTATGTGGATGCTCGTTCCAGAGCTGTTGACAGAGCCCAGCTCAGAAACTTTATTCTGATCTAACAAGGTGTCTGAGGCCGTGCTGTTTGACTCCAGAACTGCAGTGATTTCAGAGCTGCATTACTCTCCCCTCTCCATCCTCCTGTAATTGATTGTCGGATGGCGTAATGAGGTGACAGCTTACACCAGCAGACTCTGTCTCTCTCATTATCTTCACCTCCTTTTAAAGAGCCACGGAAGAAGAAGAAGAAAAAGAAGAGGGATGAGGAGGAGGATCAGTCTGATCTAATGTTATGCATGTTCAGCTTCATTATTCATCATGTTTGATAAGTTTTCAATCAGGAGGCGGGAGCTCCATCGCCTCCTCTTCTTCCTCTTCTTCCTCCTCCTCTTCCTCCTCCTCCTCCTGATGTCATGGTGGACACTGTGTGGTCAGAGGTGAAGAATCAGATTTTTAAATACCTGGCAGCTCAGCTCTTACTCTGACTGTTGTCGTGGTCAAGAAACAACATTTCACTCTTAGTTGTTTTCTTGCTTCCTACTCAAACCGAGGGACCAAAGTTGTTTTCAGAAAGGACATGAGGTGAACTACAGGTGTGACTTACCTGCAGACAGATGTAGAGGAATGACACAGTGGAGGCACAGATGTGTGTCAGAGATGAGCATTCATATGAGTCAGTTTCAGGAACAAATGGAGAAAACTGAAGGAAGAGTTAAGAAAAAACTGAAGTTATGGTGGGTTTGGAATTCAGTCAGAGGCTGAATTAAGACTGAACGACGTGGAACAAACTCATATGTGATTATTTAGGCAGATGTTTCATGTGTGTTGTAATTCAGGACCAGTGAGAATCATCATTGTGGCTCATAGTTTCCATTTTCATTGATTACAATCTAGAGTTTTCATTTAGGAATAACATTGATTTAATGACTAGATTCTGATTATTGATGCATTCATGTGTTCATCATGTTGATGATGCAGCTCGACTTATCGAAAACAATATGATATCATCATTTAAGAGTTTATTTCATTTAGTGATATTTATCTGAATAACAAAATGTAATAGAGTATCAAGTAACAGTACCTTGAAATCACACTTACGTCCAGTACTTGAGTAAATGTACTTAGTTACATTCCATCCCTTCTGTGATATAATGATGACATGCTGGTGTTGTTGTGATGTTACTGTGTGATGTCAGAGTGAGTACAGGAAGTGAGCTTGGACTGAAAACACACACACACACACACACACACACACACACACACACACACACACACACACACACACACACACACGCACACACACGTGTTGTGTGTTAATGTTTGCTTTTTTGTGTCCCACTGTATTGTTATTGTGTGTATGTGTGAGTGTGTCTGTGTGTATTGTTGTCAGAATGTGTTTACCATTGTGTGTATCAACCTGTGTTTCTATGTATGTATTTCTGTGTGTGTGTAACTGTGTGTGTCTCTGAGCAGCTACTTGTATGTGTGTCATTGTCTGTGTATTTGTGTGTATTTGTGTGTGTGTATATTTGTGTGTAGAGGTGTGTATTCCTATGTGTATTTGGTCTAAGCAGCTCCTAGGAGGTGTGTATTGTGTGTGCATTTTTCTTTGTGTGTGTGTGTGTGTGTGTGAGCCTCTGGTCTTGTCTCCAGCTGCGTTTTAATTCAATCCGTATTGATCCATATCAGCCCTCTGAAGGACTCGGTATCATCTGAATGGAGCTCCATATTATTCTGTTCACTGCCATAAAGGGCATTAGAGCCTCCAGAGCAGCAGATCAGCTTTCAGTCGATACACACACACACACACACACACACACACACACACACACACACACACACACACACACACACACACACACACACCCCACACACACTCCTCCTTGCTGCTCACTGTATCTCTTTAAAGGGTCAGTTCACACAAATTATGAGAACCAGTCGTTTCTCTCCACACAGACAGCTCAGGTTTTATTAGAAGCAGCCCAGAGGTGACATTTGAAATGGTTATAACATCTTTTTATTTTATATTTTATATCAAATCTACATGATCAAGTTTACTGTAATCTGTCAGTTTGATCTCATTGTACTCATTTATTGATTCAGGTAGAAA
This sequence comes from Diplodus sargus, assembly GCA_903131615.1. Lineage (NCBI taxonomy): Eukaryota > Metazoa > Chordata > Actinopteri > Spariformes > Sparidae > Diplodus > Diplodus sargus. Next base: position 262,499 of record CAEMYA010000142.1, on the reverse strand, counting down.
AAACATGTACTTTGTTTTCTGAAGTCTTAATTACAGATACCTTTTAACTTTACACTAAAATAATCAGTAAAGTAATATTTCAGGACGCACAAGCTCTTTTAAAAATACTACCTCGAGCTCCCAGCTCCATTGCTATCTATGTGGCTAACTAAGCTAAAAAGCTAACAGCCGCCTGTCGAATTCATACTCCAAACAAAAGCTAACTTCTGCAACTGTGGCCATCATTAGAAAGTTCAAGCTCAATTCAAGATTCAAAGATTTCCAAGACTCAAAGGTTTTTATTTGTCACATACTCATACAGGATGTGCAGCAAAATGTTTTTTGTGACATGTACTGTACTTCTGTGCTCAACTGAAGTAAAAAAAAAATTAGCCATGCAGCTAGCGGTCTGGACTATGAGCTCAAAGCAGCGGAGGGAGTGTTGGTGTTTACGCTGCTAGCACAGGAGCTTTGAAGCATGACGGGCCGAGGCTAGCTAGTGTAGTTTCTGGGCTCTTTTCCTCAAAGGTGTCGGCGTGTAGTTTGACGATAAAAGAATTCTGCGGAGGCATGGCTTGGGTGGAGGAAAGAGCAGTCTTTATTGAAACAGTTCTTCTAGCCAGAATTCAGAGTGCGGCCGCCCTCTGGAGTTCTCAAATCTATGGCGAAGGTAATGCCAAACGGCTTCTCCCTCTGCTCGATCTTTACCAAAATGCCACCCCCCGATTCTCTACTCGTGAGCCTTCTTAAAGTCTCTTGGGCTGTACTTGCCTACTTCTAATTGG
>CAEMYA010000142.1:250370-261675 GCA_903131615.1 Diplodus sargus | reverse complement strand
CTCTCTGCTCATCTCCCATAAATGGCTAAATCTGTTCTTGTCCCTCCTTAGGTCTTGTGCTCCAAAATTACCTAAATGACCCCTCTATCCTTTTCTCGAGATGTACACAGTTAGATATCTCCCTCCATCCGACATAGGAGTCAGGCTCCATTTTAGTCCCTATAGTGGCCTTGTCTCCTGCTAACCTTTGACTCACACACAGCTGAATGCTGGCTCCAAGGTCCCTTGGAGCTGTGAGCCCCGTATTGTCTGCATTCCCTAACTTACACAAGGATGAACAGGTTAAATTTACACTGAGTTGAATTAAAGGCCAGAATGTGTTGCTGTCCAGAAACCTCACTAGTTAGCACGCTAGCACAAAAATGTCATTATGTCAAACCTGTTATTTTTTTCCCATTCTGTTGACAACTTTAATTAATTTTGAATTTTGATGAGTCAAATGGTTACATATTGCACCTTTGATTACCTCTCATGTAAAGAAACACTGACTATATTAAACACACGATGAACTGTGAGAAGTCTCCAGACACCAGCGTGATGAAATCATCATGACTGTAGATGAGTGTAATGTAAAGATGTAAAGGCTGCAGCACTGTAGATAAACCTGCACAGACACTGTGGACCTAACCGAGACCCCGCTGTGTGTTTTTAAAGATATTGTTACTGTCTTATTAAGGTGGAAATCGATGCTGACCTCACAGAGCCCCCATTAATATCCACAGCCCTCCTCGTGTGCTCCCAGCATGCCTTGCTGAGGCGGAGGCGGCGGTGGAAGAGATGGGTGGTGGTATTCTGCTGAGGTTATCCCCTGGTTAATGTGACATGTCTGTCTGCGACCTTGCCGCTTGTTAACTGCCCGGATTATTATTGTGATAATGTGGCAATTAAAAAGGAAGCGCTCCATCAGAACGGGAGGGGGGGGCTTATGGTCCGAGAGATGGATGTGTGCAGATTACAAGGCAGTGGGAAATACATTAAGGTGGCAATCCATTCTGACCCCCCACTGTCCTCCTCCAAAGCTGCCGGTTATTACCGCCCGTCCTCATTGATATCCATTCCCAATCAATACTCCTCCACTGCCGTAAAAATCGGAGTAAATCAACGCACGGCCGGCGAGAGATCGGACGTGCGGGAGGGAAAATCAAAAGGCAGTTCCTAATGAGCGGCCATAAGTCTGCAGGAAGTGTCGACTGTCTTTATCAAGACGCCGCCGTGGAATGATAATTTCATTGGCTGCTGAGAGACGAGAGCCAATATGTGACCTGACACCAGAGACTGAGCTGCAACCACGGAGAAGCTGAAGGGGTCTGCTGGAATCTAACTACGATCAAGATAAAACTACATTTAACAATTTATCTTCAATAAAACTGTGAAGTTATTTGCAATTACTATTTAAAGATATAGATTTACTTTGCATTTGAATGAATCTCCAACTGCTAAGGCGAGTGTCAGTTTCAAATATCGTGACATTTCACAAAACATTTATCACTTAAAGAAACAGTTCACCCCAAATAAATGAAAAGAAGTCACTTAAATGAATGATTTATCATACAGCAGGATAACATAAGTGCAACTATTTATAATGATTTATGATAACACAAATCTTTAGAAAACATTTATTAACTGGTCTCACAGATGTTTGTATGAAGGTGTCCATGACTCTCAAAGATGCGTTGAGCTGGATGTTTTCTCTCTGTATCTACAGCAGCTGCTGGATCATATCGCTACACCAAGTTAAGAGATTAAAACCTGTGTTGATGAATCTCTGCCTGATGTGAAATTAGACCCAACTGAGCCCAGCTTCACTCACCTGCACTGTTCTATCTGATCCTGGATCAGTCATTCCTCCTGAGACTAACCTGCTCTGTATGTGTGTGTGTGTGTGTGTGTTCTTGTTTTTATCTGCAGATTCTTCCTCAAGTTCTTCCTCAAGTGCAATCAGAACTGTTTGAAAAATGCAGGAAACCCACGAGACATGAGGAGGTTCCAGGTAGGAGACACACCTGGAACACCTGATACACCTGATGCTCAATCAAGTGCAGCTGTAGTTGAACCTGGTGTGTGTTTCTGTGTGTGTGTGTGTGCAGGTGGTGGTTTCCACTACAGTCAACGTGGACGGTCACGTGCTGGCGGTCTCAGACAACATGTTCGTCCACAACAACTCCAAACATGGCCGCCGCGCTCGACGCCTGGACCCCTCTGAAGGTTAGATGTCGCTCAGACTTTAAATCTCCTGTAATGCACCTGGAGAGTGTCACAGTGATGTGAATGACATGTTTTGCTCTGTTAACTCGTCAGTGTGAGCAGCAGAGGTTTGTGAACACACTGTCTGTTTCATTGCAGGTATTGCTGTGGTACCACAAACATTGAACTAATTACCACAACATCACCAGACTCCATTAACAAATGTAGTGATTCTAAGAGTTGTTGAGTTAAAACAAACTTTATAACCGTGTGAAACTCTGTCTCTGACAAATTCTAAATCATCGTCTCCTTCTTGTAAATCGAGCATGACATCAGAACATGAAGTTGTTTGTCTCCTTGTGTCAGTTTGTGGCAGCATGTCTGTACCAGCCTGTCTGCTTCTGTGTCTAAAGTGCTAAAGTCTTACCTGCCAACATTGATCAGCTGTTTGAACACACTGTCTACACTGATTTCACCATTTACACTCCATTTATGAAAGAAAAAACATTTTATTGATCTAAACATGTCACATTTTACAAAGACACTAAACAGTAACAATATAGGCTCCTTCTTTGTCCCCATGGAGAAAGTCCCCAGACTGCCTTAACAAATGTCTCACTTTAGTGAGTTGTTGAGTTGGAGACACTTTTTAAACTCTGTGAAACTCTGACTCTGACTCATTCTGCATTATCATTCAGCAAATGTTGCAAATGAACTTATTTCTGTCTTTGTGAAAAAAATGGAGTCTGTTTGCCCCAATGATGAACGGGTTTGTTTCATACAGAGCAGGAAGTGACATCACATCAGACGCAGGTTAATGTAGCTGTGAGCTGACTGAGAGGTGACCACTGTGATAGGATCACTCAGGACGGATGGTAACAGCAGGTCTGACCCTTGAACAAACATTGTGACAATTAGGGAGAAGCAAACCAGATGAAACTAAAACCAGAGCTCCATGTAATGCAGCTGCTCTTTACTGGAAGGAACTTGTCATATTTTGACAGAAGACAAAGGAAAACTGGCAAATGTTGAATGTGACCGAAAGCCAAAAACCAACTACAGCAGCAGAGTGACACAGGGACAGCAGGTCTGTGAGCTGCTGGCACGTCTCCGTCCTGCCCCAAGTTCCTGTTGGACGTCCTGCACCGCCGGGTTGGAATGGCGAACAAACGCTCCGTTCTTCCACCGCAGCGACCAAATAAAATGCATCATTCATGTATAAACTTCACACGATGAAACTCGACTCTAAGAGCTGGAGTTCCACGGTAACATTTCCTCTGAAGTTGTAAACTTTAATACCTCTTTGCCCTGTCCCCACTCTAATAAAACCCCCTTCCTCACTGTGGAGCTTCCAGCAGCAATGACATAAGTCTCTCGTTTGATTCAGCCAACTTTGAGTGCCAGATGGGTGGGGCTTAACCATGTCAGTTCCAGGGTTTTCGGATGGCATCAGAGAGGATGTGGGTCATAAGGAAATAGACGTAACAGTACCTCATCTAAACGTCCTAGCATTCATTGTTTCATCCTGTGTGGAAAGCCCCACCCATCTGGCACCTACAGGAGAGCAAAACAATCTCTGAGCATGACAAGATCAACGTATCGTCCCTGTCTAACTTTCCTAATCACCTTCCTCTGCAGTTTACCCTCAAATTGCTAGTTTAATGCTCCCTTGTTTGTTTTGTCCAACTCAAAACATCAGACTGGTATCGTTTATGATATAAAATAATTGGCTAGAGACAGGTGAGATGTCAATCACTGGGGAGTGAAACTAAACTGACTCTTTTTGACATCCAGTGTCCATGTCATCCTCTTTTGTAAACTCCACCCATCTGGCACATTCAGAAAATAAATAACAAACAACCCCTAAGAAAGCCACTCTGTCTGATCCACCATACCATAGTTTTTTCTAAACATTTGGCCAGCTGTGTTCTCACATTCCGTTTGAGGCTTTTTGAGATGGTGTCACTGATTTGCTCGTTTCACCTACTTGGAACTCCAGATGGGTACCACTAGGGTTGGAATTTCGTAATTTTAGGGGCAAGGCCATTTGGCCTTCAATTTTTTTTTTCTTTTTAGGAGCATCAAGGCCTCATGACAGGGCACAAAGGCCATTGAGTAAAATTTGATGATTTACCTTACATTTATAATAAGACATGGATTATGCATTAAAACATTTTTAAATACCAATATCAAGGTAATGTTACATAAGAAAACTGTTTTTTTTAAGTAGGGTTAGGGTTAGGGTTAGGTGATTACCTCGTCCTCGTCTCACAGACGCCTGACCATAGTGACCAATGTTAATGTCCAGCCCAGAGGAGCGCTTGTTTTGATGAAAACACGGTTGTAGCTTGTTGTCTACCTATCTATTTCCAACTTTACCGTACTAAATCCTACCACATAAGTCAGTTACGCATCAAAACCGGCTTAGCTCGCTTACGTACCTGTGCTGTAAGTGTCGTTCTTCCCTTTTGAGATGCTGCTGGTGTTTGAGAGGCTTCAGGTGATGTGATGATGAGGCTCCACCTTTGCAAACCGCAAACTCACTGAAGTTACTGTGAGTGACTACTGTGCACTCGGGTAGCTGTAATTCAAGGCAAGCTCACTAAACCGCACGGTCGCTTTTTACATGGAACTTGGACAGGGACAGAGGCACAAAGGCCACTGTGGCCGTGCGATGATTTTTTTTTCACAGGGCATCAAGGCCAAGTGTGGGGCCATGGCCGCCGCTGCCGCCGTGAAATTCCCACCCTGATCTCCTGATATGGGCATATGATGAGATCTTAGTGACTATGAAGTCGATAAAGCCTAAACTTCTGTCCGAACTTCCAGACCTTCCCGCCCCTCTGAGACATGGAACAGAGTAAAACAAACTTTTTCCCTCTTTCACCTCTGAAACCTGTGTGCTTTTTTTGAATTGCTGGAAACTGTCAGTCACAGAAAACAAGACAAACTAACTTATAAACTTCTGTCCTCTTGATCCGCATAATTTAGTCTTATCAGGTAAACCCCACCCGCCTGGGTCATACAGACATACAGAGAGAGAGAGAGAGAGAGAGAGAGAGAGAGTGGAACACACCCTAAAAGTATTTGCCATCAGTCAGACTTCAGAGAGTGGCTGTGTCCTCCCTCCTTCACCTCCTAAATGTCTACCTCTACAGTTTCCCTTGACTAGTTGCAAAGTTCTGTGGCTCTTCCAGGAGTGGATGATGTAAAGCTTGATTTAACCTACTTGTGGCGCCAGCAGGGTTGTGTTTATCAAACCGAGGGTAATTCCGACAGGATAAGGTCGTTGATCAAAGAAAAGGCAGAATGAGCTGACCTCCTGTGACTGCTTCGGCTTTCCTCACTCTTATGGAGGTGTTTATGTGGCAATCTCCCACCCGTCTGGTACGTCCAAAGGGATAAAACAAATGCTGTTTGATACCGATATGTCATTCGCCAAGCTGAGATGTTCTTGTTCTCGCACCTGTGTTAACACCTTGAGACTCTGAAGAAGATTATCAAATGAGCATTTAAACATTCATGTACAGCAGCATTTCGGCTCTGAGGGTGCAGGAGTACTGTACAGTGTCCTGCAGGGGCCAAAAGGGGCCCGTTGTTTACCAGGCGGTCCTGTATCTCAGCCCACAGAGGGAAGCTCGGGGCCTTTCATCTCATCCAGACTGGGATGTTTTCGGGCTGATAAAACCCCCAACATCTGCTCCCGCCTTTGTCACCAACCCTCAGCCCCCCCGGTCTCCTCGATAAAACTTTCCACCGCCTGCTCCTCGCCTTTGTGCTCTATTCATGTGATGGAAAGTCCCCCACCACCTCCACCAACACCACCCCCCAGACCCATCGCACTGTTTGTTTACTGCTGTGACAAAAGGGGGAATTTAATAAGAAGATGACAATCGACTCCTCGGAGCGGGAAAAGCCTCGACCCTCCGCTGCTGCTGCTGCTGCTGCTGCCGCTGCCGCTGCCGCTGATGCTGCTGAAGGGGTCAGGGTTTTCTTTTCTTTCATCTGGAAACTCTGAGTGACTTTCAAAAGTTGATGCAGTGATCTGAGGGGGCGACACGGATCCTGAGGGTGCCTTCATATAAAACAAGTTCAGGACTTAGCTGTTCAGTCTTTGAACTTCCATCTACATATGAGGACATGAGTTATTATCAGCTGCATAAACAGGGACACTAATATTCAGAAACAGCCCAATCATAGCAAAAATGGCAGCTGTAACCAGCTCAGTCAGAGGAGACTGATCCGATTAAGTCCAGTCACAATGAATTCTCAATCAGATTAACTGAGGTTACATGGACAGTGTGTCTCTAACAAAACATGTTGGTTGGTGTTTGATAAGATGCAGGAAGTCTGATTCCACCGAACCAGAACACAAAGATTGTTACCAGGACATAATATGGGTCCATCATCAGAACTGTACTAACGGACGAAGTCAATAAAGTCGGAAATAAAACCTTCTTCTTCTGTGATAATTCCTGCTGATGAGACGTTTCACAGAGCATAAACACTTTGCACATGTTAAAAAAGTTTCATCAAAATATCGATCAGATTGAAGACGCGTCATCCGTGTAGCCTAATTTTGTGAACAGAAAGATATAGTTGATGAGAAACTGTCTTTGTGGTGTCTCCAGATGCTGTCTGATGTTCAGGACGGGAAACTGGCCACATTTCTGGAAATCTTAAGAAACCACAAACTGGATCTCCGAATCAGAAATTTCACATCAGAGCCTTCGAAGTAATAAATGAATATGAATGGAATTTGACTGAGAGTGTAACCTAAATGTGGAACATACAGTTTCCTCTCCAGGAGCTTGAACTTCCAGTAACTGGTCGTAGCAGAGCAAACTGTATCTGGAATGTTTAATAGAGTCTCTAAACACACTTTATAGATCAGATCACATAGTAAACAAAAGGAAGATCAGCGCTCTGACTGGAATATCAAATCATTCTCACAATAAAATGTCTCTCGGTCCGGGAAGCGGTTGTAAACCTGCGGAGCCTTGTCTTGTTTTCCCTGCAGCTCGGACTCCGCCTGCCTGTCTGACTCGACTCAACTCTGTCCGGGCTGCAGTCTAGTCACCACGGAGACGCTGTTTATGTGGAGCCTCTTATTGATCTCTGTGGCACTGGAAAAACCAATCATTTTGCATGTATAAGTGGCTGCTGGGAGATTGGTCCTGTGTGAAGGGAAATCTGACTGAGAGCTGAGTCAATAATCAGCTGCAGCTTTGTTAAAGATTTGTTGTCTTATTGAGAAACTCTAAAGTCATGTTTTCAAGGGTTGACATGGTGATTAGAGGTCAGAGGTCAAAGCAGACAGTGCTCAAGGACACTTCAGCAGCTTCCTGACAACAAGAGTCTCTGATGAGACCGTAATCTTTTCTAAACTGTGTTGAGGAATTTAAAAAATCAGATGAATACCAAATAATCATGTCATGTGATAATCACTAAATACTATCCAGATGACCACCGTGTAGTAAGCTCTTCTACCGGTCTTCGCTAGCTTTGCTTCAGTCTAGCTATTGACTAACCTCATACAAAGAGCTGTAGCTGTTGGAGTCTTAAATGGTTAGCTTCACATGTGCTAACCCTGAATCATTTATTGACCTATTAGCTAATCATGAGCATGTGATAGTGAAAATGTCCCATTTAAACTCCACATAGTTTTCGCAGATGATTTAATTCTTAGTATTTTTAATTCTGGGCTGTGTTTTGAAGAGTTTCATTCATTCTGCTGTTGTGTCGTCTGTGTTTCCGAAGCAGCCACGCCCTGCATCAAAGCCATCAGCCCGAGTGAGGGCTGGACGACCGGCGGAGCCACAGTCATCCTCATCGGGGACAACTTCTTCGACGGCCTGCAGGTCGTCTTCGGCACCATGCTGGTCTGGAGCGAGGTGAGGAAACAGAGGAAACTCTCACCAGACCTGCCAAAAATTAAGTTAGCCACACATTTTAGAGTTAGATCTGTGTTTAAGCATTTAATGTATTATGTGAATCAAACAGATACAGAAATTTCCCACAAAGCCATATTTGGCACAAAGTCTATGCTCTGAAAACAGCTGCACATGATGTACATCCTGTTCTCCATCTTTTTCATCCACACACACACACACACACACACACACACACACACACACACACACACACACACACACACACACACACACACACACACACAGAAACACCTGCATCTGTATCTGTAGATCTGCAGCTCCGTCAGCTCTGCATGCCCCCAAAAATATGTAGATTTAGTGCGTGTTGAGGTGCAGGAGGAGCTGCGCATACGGCACGCCATGAAATATTGAAGCAGGTCCAGAAGAGCAGAACACCTGGTGGGGAAGGAGGGAAGGAGGCGTGAGGTAGACACATATACCTCCACACGCTGTTCGCTGCACATCACACGCCACTGACGGAGCTCCTCACTTTGATCAGCGTCGTCTGGCGGCGAGCAGACGGACTCCAAAGCCCAGCATCCCTCTGAACGCAGCCTGCACGCTGACCCAGATTGGAGGAAGACGGTTGGACTGATTTCCACAGAAAGTTTACTGAGAGAAGAAATCTGTGCAGCTGCAGGTTTTCATCACACACACTGATATAACATAACTCTATCAGCACCTGTGTGTGTGTGTGTGTGTGTGTGTGTATGACATTTTCCACATATTTATGTTTATGTGGATATATTTAAGTTTTGTAACATTTGTAATTATGTTAAGACATGTGACATTGCAAATTCAGATTAAATGCATTGTTCTAATTAAAAAAGTTGTAACATGACCTCCAGGGAACCGAATGGGAATGTTAACTGTGAGAGCTGGAAGTTCTGATCAACGGTCATCAAGGGACATTTTGTCCTTTTCAAAAGTCCAAAATTACCTATAGAGGATCATATGGGAATGTTTTCACCCCAGAAGAACTAAATCAGAACCTACATCTTGATTTTGAGAATGTCCTGTATGGAACATGACTTACATGGAACCTGTATGAGAATGTTCTCTTAATGTGCCAAACATGTGACCATAAAATAACCACAATGAAACATCCCTCTAAAGCCATAACAGGAACGTCACCACACAACCGGCTTCAGAACCGTATGTGAACATTCTGTGTGATTCAGCAGTTGTGACTGTGTTTTGACCCGGATTATATTTGTGTCTGTGTGTCTCCTCTTCCAGCTGATCACCCCTCATGCCATCCGGGTTCAGACTCCTCCTCGTCACATCCCCGGGGTCGTGGAGGTCACGCTGTCCTACAAATCCAAACAGTTCTGCAAAGGAGCACCGGGACGATTCGTCTACACTGGTAAGATCCACAAATAACATGACAGTGATGACGCCTGCTGTGATCAGAGGAGAGACGATCAAACACTCAGCCGCTCCTACAATTTCAGGGAGGACGATACTTAAAATATCTGTTAGAATTCATCCTTCCTTGATCATTTTACTGTCTGCAGGAGATGGTTTGAGTTCTTAAAGACTTGGACTTTGCGTTGTCTGATGTCTTATGTTTGATGTCATCTGCCATCGTGGTTTTTGACACTTGTTGTCTCTGTAATGTTTGAGTGTGTCAGAGGATTTCCTTACTGACTGAATCATCAGTTTCTTCTATTAAAGAGAATGTTTTTTAGAAGTTTTTGGAGTGCAGAGCTTTAAATTTAGAGACAGGCACAAAGACAAAAATAGACTCTACCTAAAGGGAAACCTCTGATATATGAAGTGAATATTTAAGGGTTAGGTTGGTTTATTTATCCCAACTTCAGCTCTTAAACCCTGATTTTCAGATCAGATGGAGATATTCTTCTTCCTGTTCATCAGTTAGACACATTTACCCAAAATGCATCTTTGAAAACTAAAGTTCTATGAGTTGGAGCATGTTTATACTGTGGGACTGAAGCTCTCTGTGGCTGGGGAACAGCTTTAAGTGAGGGTTTAAGGTGTTAAGACTTGAGGCCTGGTCGTACCGACGAGGATCAGGTTTGTTATTCACCAGCTGACAGAGAAGTAAACATCTTCCCCCGCGTGTCAATCCCATCATCCTCTTCTTTACTGCAGCTCGTCCTTCAGGCTCATTGTCTGCTGTCCACAGTTAAACGTCCTTATCTCCGTCTTGAATCGGTGCTTCTACTGTCCGCGATGATTCCATCAGAATATCCAGATGTCATTCAAAGTAGCAGAAAGGTCAGATGGAAGGCTGTTTAGTGCGATAAGTAAATGTCACTGCGTTGGGCTGTGAAAGAGTCGAGCGTGTTCGGGCTTTCTGTTAAACACCAGTTTATCACCGCTTCATTCCTTTTTGCGCTCGTCTTTGTTGGAAGCGCTGCCTCCTCTGATGGCAGAGGAGGGACGAGATGGACGCTCACAATGGCCGATCCGGCCGTCGCCTCCTTTTGCAATGCTAATCGGTGATTCCATTTACAGATAGAACTGACAGGAGCTCGAGCTCTGCTTTGATGTGGAGCTGTGTTGTGAATAGAGCCTGTTGTTATCTGCATCAGAGTGTCTTCTCCTCAGAAACATGCAGGATGGAGCCACACGACATGTTCTAGTCCAAATCACACAGGATCGACCGAGTGTCTTCTGTCTGCCGATAGACAAGAAATAAAAGCATCACTTCACAGACGTCCTACAAACTGTGGAACAGTTTCATTTTGTGAGTCAAAACAAACTCTGAAATGAATCCTGCAGAGCTTCATTTACATTTCTGTTTCCTTTCTATCTCTTCGCCTTTAACACCAGTTCCTTAAGAGTGGAGTCTGAACATCATCCATACAGGACATACAGCTGTGGCTAATCTGCACCACTTGTTCCTGGCTAAGCTTTGAAGGAATAAAACACTTGATTCAATTCTCTTAATACAGGCGTCAAGACTGCACACAACAAGACAGGCTGTAACAGTACTTCATGTTCAGGAACAGGAAAAAAGTCCATTCCCAAATGCATAAGCCAAGGTTTGCTATCTTTGATTTTCAGTATGACTGTAGTGCAGTTACAGTTTCTCCACCTTGTTAAGATGTCAGAATGTTTTGAAACTTGCTTTTAAAAGACAAGAAGCAAAAGACAGGACTGATAAAAGAGCCCATTTGTATCAAGACAAACACGTGGTCCTTTATTATTTATAATTATGA